>JBBPBX010011694.1:27100-47887 GCA_038048925.1 Garcialebias charrua
AAAGTGCTATGTCATGGTGTCTTGAATTCATTTTTTTAGAGTGCTGTATTTCTGCAGAGGGCTGTTACCGTACTCAATGTCAAACTGCAACACACATATCACAATATCTAAAAAAGCTAAGTCTGGTCCTCCAGACTTAGCTTTTTTAGATTTTTCTACCTGGATTATTGAGCATGCATCAGGATATCACAAGATGTTTTTAATTTGAAGGAGTAAAAGGAAATGGATCATTTTCCAAATCTCTGGTCTTTTCTTATGATTTAAAGCCTCAGAGATCCAAACAACAATAATAAAAAGCGCATTATTAAGATAAAATCTTCTTAGACCTACCGTACATTTATACGAGACATTCTGTTTTACAAGCCAAATGCACACACCCACCTGTAGTCCAAGAAGGCGCAGTAGAGGAAAACTTTGTTGCTTTGGTTTAGTGTTTGGTCCTGCTGTTCTTTACTCTGAAAAAGAATGGTTAAAAAAAAGGCAAATTCAAACTATAAACTATAGAGAAATTACATTTCCTGGAAAAATGCAGAGTGAATGCTAATTGCTGAAGAACTTGCTGAAAAACAGCTGCAATTAACTAAAAACATGATGGATGTAGCTGAAATGGAAAAACAAGCATAAAGCAGAAAAAAACAGATTTGCTGAATCTGGTTTAAATACAGTAAGCAGATATGAGCACAGCATAGTAAATTTGCAACCAAAAAAAGCTGAAATTAGCAACAACAAAAAATAGCTAAAAAGACCGAAAGAAGTTTAAATTACCAGAAGAAAGTAGAGAGTACAATTGTGCCCAATTAGGCTTAAACAAGCAGAAATTAGCACAAATAAGTAAAAATTATCGGGAAAAAAATAGAAATGTGCAAAAACAGCTAAATCATAAGGCAGAAAGAAGCTTGAATTACCATACCAGAAGGACGTGGAGAGAGAACAATTTTACCTAATTAGGCTAAAAAGCATAAATTAGCACAAATAAGTGGAAATTATTGGAAAAAAGTACAGGTAATTTGCAAATAACAGCTGAATAGTAGCTAAAAAATGCAGAAAGAAGTGCAAATGACAAGAAGGAAGTGAGGACAGCATATTTTTGCTGAATTATTGTAAAAAAAAATTAAATGACTGCTGCAAAAAGCTGAAATTAGCATAAAACAGCTAAATAGTATAGCTGAAATGGCAGAAAAAGCTGAAACTTGAATAAATAAACTGAAAAGAGCATAATTAGCTGAAATGAACAGAAAGAAGTTAGAAGAAGCACAAAAATGTTGTAGTTAGCAGAAAGAAGCTAAAAGGGGCACAATACGGCTGAAAAAACAGCTGAAATTAGCTGGAAAAAAGTTTAAATTTGTGCAAGGAAGCTGAAAGAAGCTGAACCAGAACAAAATGTGAAAGAAGCAATAAAATGTTGGAAACAGAGCAAAAGATCCGAAGGATGTAAAATGAGCTCAATTCATTTTCTATTAGAAAGAAGTGGTAGAAAAGCCTAAATTTTTCAAATAATTAAAGTTGTACAAATTCCAAAAGCCATAGCACCCTCTGTGCTGAACGTTATTATGTATGATTTGCTGAAAAAGCACAAAAAAATGTGGAACGAGAAAGATGCTGTAAAACATATGTAAGAAAAATGGATCACAATAGTATGAATGCTTCATGAACGTTCACACTATTAAAGGACAATGTACTTGTATCACCGGCTGCCTTTAACACCAGAGTTTTCAACTAAGATCATCCTACGTTGGGCAAAGATGGCGTTATGACATTTTTGTATTTAAGTTTGATTAGCTGTGGCAGCCATCTTGAATTGGATTATTTTCAAATGTGAATCATTTGTAGGTCAACTATTTATTCTTCAGATTCAGTGATATTCATCAAGCGGTTTGTGAGATATTTTGCAAACTGCAGACATTTGAACACAAACACAGACACAACCAAAAACGTTATTGCCCACCTTTTACCTTTCAGCAGCTGGTATTATTTAAAGGTCAATCTTAAAGGACATGACCCACCATGTTTTCAAATTGCATCGCCATTAATATTTAGTAGTTAATTAAATAATGAAAAAGGAGCGTTTATTTATATTGTAGAGAAATAACGCTAAATGTGTTATTTCATGATATATAACAGATTTTAGCAGCAGCTCCAGGAAGATCTGCCCCTCTCCATATATGGGCATTGACGTCACTGAAGTATCCGCCTTGAATGCATCCGGAGTTATAAGAAGCATGCATCAACGTAGCTTCATTATTGCAGTGGTGTTAGATCTTATTAAAAAGTTCTAATAAATAAATAAAAACAGAGTGCTGGTCCAGCTGTACACACAACTGCACCAGGTAATATTTAGAGATCGCGCATCCACGTAGGACTAGTTTAATTCGCTCGCTCGCGTCAAATTCATTAGTTTCCTCATGAAGCCGGCTGGCTTTTTATTCTCTCCCCGTGAGCTGTCAATCAATTCAGTGACAGATCAGGGGGAAGAGAAAAAGGCAGCTGACAGTTTTAACCGCAGCGGTGTTATATCTTATTAAAAAGGTCTAAAAAATAAATAAAAACAGAGCGCTAGTCCTGAACCCACAACTGCACCAGGAAATATTTAGAGATCGCGCATCCACATAGGACACTATTCAATTTGCTCGCTCGCGACAAATTCATTAATTTCCTCATGAAGCTGCCGGCATCGGCTTTTCGTTCTCTCCCCGTGACTTGTCAATCAATTCAGTGACAGGTCTGGAGTACAGAATTAAAATGCAGCCGACAGCTTTAACCGCAGCGGTGTTATGTCTTATTAAAAAGTTCAAAAAAATAAATAAAAACAGAGCGCTGGTCCAGCTGTACACACAACTGCACCAGGAAATATTTAGAGATTGCACATCCACGTAGGAGACTAGTTTAACTGCAGTTTAACTCTCACTAGTTTAACTCTCACTCTCATAAACCTCCATCGCAAACTCACTCCTGCCTTCTGAGTGGAGCCTGTATTTACGTCACTCCGGACTTTGGCAATCTTCGGACAGGTTTTCGGATGTTTCCGGGACTCCGTTTTTTGTTGTTGTTTTTTTTACACTCGCCTGGCCCAAATGCAAAAATGAAAATAGACATCATATTCTACTACAGTAATTGTCCATTATGGTGAATTCTTACTGTCACGGTGGGTGTTGTCCTTTAAGCTCCTGAAACTGGAGCCATCCACAATAAAAAACAACAACAACAAACAAACGGAAACAACAATATCAGAGCCGTACTTTTTAAAATCTTCCTTAACACGCCTACTATCCATACATTTAACAGGAGCATTTTAAATCCTTTACTTTCACACTTATGTAGTAATATAGGCGTATTGGTCAGTTTACTGACTTACCTATATTTTAGATGAAAGGTTTGAGCAGATTTTATCTACACACATCCATCATCAATATTCGCGAGTTCACCCTTTTTCCGGATTAAATTGTTTTGACTGTGACTAGACAAAATGTAATTTCACGAGAGACTTCAACTTATGTTGGTCCACCAGAAAATAGACCTTTTATTGAAACAATCATAAAAGTACATTAAACATTTGTATCGATATTAGCTCTGATTTACTAACTACTTTGACAAGAATTCAAATTAACAAACAGACAAGTTAGGTTTAACTTTCCTGTTGGCACATTTACTTAACAGATTAATGGCTTAAGAAAAATAAGAATAAGGAGGAAGAAAATAGGATTGAATGAAAGCTGAGTTTAAAGGAAGTTAATTATTTTGAAATGACAGGGTGACACTTTCCCACCACGAGTTCAGCTGGACTTTTCACACGTTCAGAACACAATCAACGCCTCGTTACCTGTTGACGAACGTCTCTGGAGATAAGAGTTGAAGTTTTGTGGACACTAACGGACTGTGTTGTCCAGTTAACGTCCAAATGACTTCCGCGCGTGTGTGCTGATTCAGACGAGCAAAAGAGCGCTTCTCCCGGCAGGAACAGAGCCAGCTCCTGACTGAGCTTTCAAAATAAAACTCCCATTTCTTTCAGAAATGAGTGAATGAGGCACAGTAAGGCTTTACTGTAACTCCGGTTGAGAACGTAGGTCTAACTGACATTTGACCAGGACATTCACCAGCTTCCAGAGAAAACCAAGTTGTTTAGTTAGTTCTCTCCAACGCACTAAAGTCCAAACGGAAGTAAGACTTTATATGGAGGGCGGAGTCTGCCCACCTCCTGAATGGCTACTGGTTGGTTTAACAAAATAACGGATGGATTTTTCATACCCATAGGCAGAAGGTCTCTGAAGGACAGTAGGAAAACTTGTTTATAGAATCGGCCAGATGGCCGCTTGTGAGCACAGAGAATATTATGGCTAACTTCACAGACAACACAAAAGAAGCTGCAAGTTAAAAGTTTACCCTGAACTTGTGCCTTAGATTCAAAGCCTGCTTGTTCTGCAGAAATAAACTAGCAGAAGGGTCAAACTCATGCAAGTAACAGATCATCATTAAATGACAAAAGTATACTGTTGATCAATTCTGAATTAACACACATTAAAAGAAAGTTCTTTCTGATTGATTGGTGTCCATTAATTCAAAATAATTGTAACAAAAATAGTGTCCACTTATCTCCTTGAGAGCTCAAGAAAAGTAACACTCCAAGTTTCAGAGAGATGTGAAGAGGCCCACATCCAGTAATTGACATGAGAGTGCTGTCCCACTACACTTACATAAAACAACCTTAACTTTCTTTAAAAATGACAATAACAAAACCAAACTCTTTTTTTCCCTAAAATATACGTAAATGAACATTTCATTCTGAAGAAAAGAGGTAAGCTACTTAACGTTTCCCATCTTTTCATTCAAATAAAAATCCTTTTAGTTTTGAAGATACATTTTTTTAAATCATAAATTAAGTTTTCCTCGAGAGTGGTGGCACAGAGGTTAGTAGAAGGTGAGCTTGTGATTGGAAGATTGTCGGTTCAAGCCCCGATACTGACAACATCAAAAATGTGGGTGGGATAAGTGAAGCAGTCACACCTGCCTCCACCCTCATTTGCTCCACTCTGGGCCCTTGAGCAAGGCCTTTAACCCCCACCATCTGCTCCCCCGGGCACCCTAGATATCAGCTCTCTGCTCCACACAGAGGGCTGTGGTAGCTTGGTGGTCTGTGGTTGTGTCAGGAAGGGCATCCGGTGTAAAAACAACTGCTAAGTCTTTGTGTGACTTGATTTAATTTGATTTGATTTATTTATTCATTCATTTTATGATTAAAACAAGAAAACAATACAATACAAAAAAGAGAGAAAAATATATATAAAATGAAAGGCGGCAGAAGAAGAAAAAAATCTTATTTTTTCTGCCCCTTTTTCTCCAATAAACAATTCATATACACAACTACTTGGATTACAAAATAAATAATCAACTTAATTTTAACCTTTAAAAATAAACACATGATACAACCAACTCATATAATTTCCAAAATAGTGAACAACTTAAATAATAATTACTACCCTCGGTGTCATACACAAACTTCCAAATTTCAACTCATTTAAATATATGTTTTTAACTGTTTAAACTTAATCATTCTTTTGAATGTAACCATTGATCTGACCACTTTAATATCAGACTCCAATTTATTCCATAACCCTATTCCTTGAATTATGGTGGATCTTGCCCTCAAACTAGTCTTTGTGGCTTCACAAATATATCTGTCCCCTTAAGATTATAATTACTCGTTCTTCTGACAAAATATTTCTGAATATTAGAAGGAAGTGCATTAGTTTGAGCTTTATACAAAACTAACAATATATTATAATCAATTAAATCATAAAATTTCAACAGTTTTGTTTGATAAAACAAAATGCTTGAAGGATGATGAGAATTCTTTCTGGTGATAATTCTAATAGCTCTTTTCTGCAATATAAAAATTGGCATTGTAATTGATTTACATGCCGTACTCCAAACGCTAATACCATAAATTAAGTGTGGCACAAATAATGTATTATACAACAAATAAAGTGCTTTTTCATTTAGTAAATCCCTAACTCTGTAAAGTATCGCAATAGACCTCGATAATTTTGCTTTAGCTGAACTTACATGATGTTTCCAAGACAATTTTTCATCAATAATGATGCCCAAGAACTTCGCTTCAGAAACTCTCTGAATCTCAGATCATCAATTAAAAATGGAACATCAATTGATTTATTTTTATTACTAAAGATCATATAACTAGTTTTGTCCAAATTTAACGTTAACTTATTAATTTTAAACCAATTCTGAATTTTTGCAAGTTCTGTCATCATTAATTTTAAAGTTTGTTGAATATTGTTACCACAACCAAAAAAAGTGGTGTCATCAGCAAAAAGAATGCACTTGAGGAGTCCTGATACCTGTACCAAATCATTTATATATAATATAAATAGTTTTGGTCCTAGTATCGATCCCTGAGGAACTCCACATGTTATAGTGCTGAGCTCAGATTTCACCTCATCCATCTGCACAAACTGTTTCCTTTTACTCAAATAACTACAAACCCATTTCAATGCCAATCCTCTAATACCATATCTATGTAACTTGTCAAGGAGTATATTATGATCCACTGTATCAAATGCTTTCTTTAAATCAACAAAAACGCCCATACAATACTGCTTTTGATCCATCGCTGTAGTAATTAATTCCATCAACTTCATCAGAGCCATGGATGTTGAATTTGCTGTTCTAAATCCATTTTGATTGTTGGTGAGAATATTAAATTTGTCAACAAATTGATCCATTCTGATTGCAAACAGCTTCTCCAAGATTTTTGAAAATTGTGGCAATAATGATATAGCTCTGTAATTATTAAACTCAGATTTGGAACCACTTTTAAAAAGAGGTATCACCTTAGCCACTTTCATGCGATCAGGAAATACTCCAGATGAAAAGGACAGGTTACATATACAGGTAGTCCCCGATTTACGAGCGCTCTGATCTGCGAGGTTCCAGACTTACGAGCTGCACATTTTTGGAAAAAACGAAAAAAATACTGAGTTTTCATGTGTTTTTTCACTTCAGTTAGCAAGTTAAGCATATAAACACACGTTTCCGATCATTTTTATGCACTCAAAAGTAGTTTTTAGATGAAAATAGAGTGTTTTTAGGTGCGCTAGCGAAAACCGTTCCAATTTACGAGCGGATTTCCGGATTTACGAGCGAAATGGCGGCCGTTCCAAATTACGAGATTTCCGGTTTACGAGCGCCTCGCTGTGACGGATCTCGCTCGTAAATCGGGGACTACCTGTATATGTGAAAGGCTTAATTACATAACCCATTATATTTTTTACAAATGTCATGTCCATATCCAGCCAGTCCTTAGATTTTTTGTCAGCAAACATGTTTACAATATTCATTATTTCTACAGAATCAGTTTTCTCCAGGAACATACTGTTAACATAACCCTCAATTAAATGATTTGTATTTTTATCAACTTTCGGTATTTTTGCAGCCAGGTCTGCACCAACATCCACAAAGTATTTATTAAATCCGTTAACAATTTCATTTTTATCATTAGTTTCCTTGTCATTTATGACAAAATTTTGTGAATTACTATTTCTTACATGTTTTTTCACAACACTATTTACAACCTTCCATGTTGCCCTCATGTCCCCATGACATTTACTCAATAAATCACTGTAATATTCTTTCTTATGTTTCCTTATTATCCCCACTAGTTTATTTTTGTACCTCTTATATTTATCTTCAGCTTCTTGTGTTTTACTTTTCAAAAAAATAGAATACAAATGATTTTTCTTTCTACATGCATTTCTCAAACCTTTAGTCATCCATTTTTGATCCACAAATTTCTTTTTAGTATAATGGTTGAGCACACAATTTTTTTCATACAATGTTTCCAAAGTATTCATAAATTCATCATATGATTCATTAACATCTTCCACGTAAACATTATCCCAGTTTAGATTAACTAAATCATTTATAAATTTGTCTATAGCTGTTTTTGATGTATTTATAATTTTATTCTTTTTTGCAATTTTGATCATATTACTATGATATTTTTTGTAGATAGAAAAAACCGGTAAGTGATCACTAAGATCAGTCATTAGAATGCCACTAACCACATCCCCATTTATTGTATTTGTAAAAATATTATCCAATATTGTAGCACTGTGCGTAGTTATCCTTGTTGGTTTCGATATCAATGGGTAAAGGTTTAAAGTATGCATTGAGTCAATGAATGTACTGGTATTATAAGAATTTCTTAAACTCCCTAAATTGATATTGAAATCGCCACATATGAACATTGTTTTGGTGCAACCTTTTTCCAATACTTCAGTAATTTTATCAGTAAATGTATCAATGTTTGAATCAGGCGGTCTATAAACACAACTTATTATAATGTTTTTATCCTTATTATTTATAATTTCAATTGTTATCATTTCAATCACTTTGTCCTCAGTTATAGACATTTCATCAATTAGTTTACATTTTATTTCATTTTTAACAAAAAGGGCCACCCCACCACCTCTCCTGTTAGTTCTGTTCCTATAATATAATTCGTACCCATCAATGTAAACATTATTTACATTTTCATCGTTAAGCCACGTTTCTGATAATGCTATTATTGTAAATGTTGTTTTTAACTGTTTTAAATAATCCGAAATGTTTGAAATGTTTGCATTTAAACTTCTACTATTGAAACGAATTATTGATAGTCCAGGCTTGATTAGACGTATGTCGTTAAACTTTGTTTCATCATAATATTCACAGACATCTTCAGTTGGAAAGAATTCCGTTACAATCTCATCACTGACACTGTAAATTTTTTGATCTGAGTCATCATTCGTTATCATTTCCAAATATATTCATTCCCAGGCCGATAATTCTGACCACTCATTTAGATTATCCAAATGTATCCAATTCCTTCACGTCCTTTATTATTTTAGCATGTTGACCTTCTTTCACTCTAATCCAAACATGACCATTCCTCGTCCAAGTTGATACTATTGTCTTTTGTTTTTTTAACAACCTTGCTGCCCATGCAACATTGTTATTTTTTTTAGTTAAGTGTTCATTGATGTAAACCTTAGTACCACTTAATTTTCTTGTTTGCATTAACACAGTATTCCTTATTTTCCTGTTAACAAATCTAACAATTATAGCAGGTATGCTTTTGTTAGACTTGTTTGGCAAGGTGTAACACATGGATAGATCGTCTTGAGTAATATTAATATCATTATCTTGTAAGAAAGTCACCACTTGGTCTTCTAGAGATTGTAGATCCTGAGGCATTGCATCTTCTGTGGATCTGGGTTTAACTTCTAATCCCGATATCACCAGGTTTTCTTGTCTCAAAATCCTCTCTATATCATCCACTTTGTTTTCGAGTTCCAAGATTTTCTTGTCCTTTTCCGATATTTGAAGTCTAAGTAGCTTCACTTCCTCCAATAAGCCAATCAATTTTTCTTGATTAGTGGATAGCTTGTTTAGTTCTAATCCTATAAAGTTTATTGACTTTTTTATATTTTCCATAGTTTCAAGACTTTGTTCTTGAACTTGAACTTGTTCTTCCACAAGTTCTTTCTTCCCTTTTTTTCCTTTACTTGCCATGTTTAATGTACATACAAACAAATTGCTGGTGAAAAGGCAAAGTTTGCCTCAATCCTAGTAACTCTGCTCCTTAATAATAGTTTTCTGTGAAGGCCAAAGCCTGGATAAATAGGCTCACTGTTCACCAATGTGTTCTTCCGCCGAATTTCTCCGAAGTCCGCCGACGTCCTCCGAAGTCCGCCGAAGTCCTCCGAAGTCCGCCGAAGTCCTCCGAAGTCTGCCGAAGTCCGCCGAAGTGCAGTCACCGAGTCCTCCGAAGTCCACAGAAGTCTGCCGAGGTCAGGCGAGGTCCTCCCTGGTCGAGACGAGGTCCAGCTTGCAGCTTCACGGCTCACCGGCTTACTATGTCAGACACATGTGCAGCCGTACTCCGCCAAAGTCCGCAGAGGTTTAGCCAAAGACCTCCGAAGACCGAGACGAGGCCCAGCCACAATGCTAACCGGTCCGAGACGAGGCCCAGCTGCAATGCTAACCAGTCCGAGACGAGGCCCAGCTACAATGCTAACCAGTCCACTTTGGCAGGCGTACAATTGTCGCCACAGCTCCCAGGTCTGAAACACGAAGACCGGATCCTCGGCTCCAGCAACCCGCCAGCCCGATAGCGACAATTCGCTCCTCAGAAGGCACTCGGACCGGGTAAGTCAGTCGTAACCGTCCATTAATCGCCCTTCTCCATCCAATTAATTTTTAGTCCTCAAGCATACAAGTTTGATTGTCAGAGTTGTTGGTTAGAATTGTTAGAAAACATTAAAACTGCCTCGCAGCGCAGCGTTTCGTTGAACGTCAGTCCGCGGCCGCCATCTTGAGCTTGAGCTTGAGATGATGATCTGTTACTTAGTTCACTGTGGCGACCCCTGAAGAAGGGAAAAGCCAAAATGAAAAAAAAAAATCCTAAATTAAGTTTTCCTTGTCACTCCTTTGCTTTGAAGATGTGAACTCCTCAGAGACAGTGAGCTAATGGCTGCAGGGGCTGGAAGGCAGTAACTGGGGTCTGGTTTCAGGTCAAACCAACACCCTCCTTTGTTTGAAATCTGGAGGAAACAGTTTTACGAACTGGTCAGTGTGAACCTGCACCTTTAGCTCCCTGAGCCAGGATGCTCTGACTGAAGGACATGGACTGTGGCTGTACTGGTTTCTTCTGCAAAAATGGAGAGAAACTGACAGCAGGCTGCTTAGTTCCTGCCATGTATTAACCAGAAGAAATATAATAAAGCAAAACACATAAAGACAAAACTCTACCTCTAGTATACCGCACAAACACTAGCTGACATATTCATCTACAAACAGACCATCACACTTGTAAGACCACATTTCCTCTTTCTCATCTGTTTGTAGTAAACCTTGTTTGTATTTTCCACTTGCCAGCTGAACAGAGGGACCTTGGAGTTGCTTGCAAGCTTTTGAGTGCATTTTAGAGAATGGGCCGGGCTTTAAAAGCACGCTAATGTTCCCTTTTGTGCCCTGTGGCCTCAGAGTCAACCAGCCAAGACGGCAGCTAGAGCTCCAGTTCTTTATTACCAACAGAAGTCTGGGAAACACTGCCCAGGACGCCAGTCTGAGCCTCATCAGAGAGGCAGAGCGGAGAGAGTGAAAGTTAGTGACAGCAGAGATGATAAAGGAGACCAGTCGTCGGGACAGAGGATGATGAATCATTTCAGGGTGTCCCTGCTGCTTCAGAACCTGGTGCTGCTGAGAGCAGCTGGGAAACGAAGCTTCATTTAACGTACTTTTTGTCACAGACTCTTAGTCCACACTGCATTTCAAAACAATCCAGTAAAATAAATAATACAAAAGAAAATGAAAAGAGAACAATAAATGCAATCACACCATAATAGTTATCATCTGCAAAAGCTAAAAGCTCAAATTAGCAAAATAAAAGCTAAAACCAACAGAACCGCTAGACGGTAAAAATAGCAAAACTGTTGATAAGTCATAACGCAAGGTGGCCCTGAGGTGCCACCATACTATGGTGGCCCTGAAGTGTAAATTAACATTTTAAAAACAAACAAACAAACAAACAAAAAAACAGAATTGAAAAACACAAAAAAGCACAGAAACATTTTGAAAAAACGGAATTACATTAAGCCAAAGCGGAAATGGCTGGAATCCCATTTGGAGAAAAAAACATACCGGTAATTACATTTGAAAAAAAATTGAATAATTCCAAAATTATATAATTTTCGTTTTTTCCAATGTAATTCAAATGTGATTCTGGCCACTTCCACTTTGGCTTAATGTAATTCTGTTTTTTTCAAATGGGGCCACCGTACCAATTAGCAAAACCATAGCTAAGAGCTAAGCGCAGATAAACCATGGATGAAAGCTTAAACTAGGAAAAAGGTTGCTAAAAGTTAATAATAAAAGGTATGCTGAAGTATTTAACATCTGTCCAACAGATCTCACTTGTAAATGAGTCTTCGAGGCTCAATGTGACTTATCTGTTTAAATAAAGGTTGAATTAATGAATTTAAAGAATATAATATTTTAAAGGTTCTAAAGAGCTCTGAGTGTATTAAAAAGAATGTAAATAAAGTAAAATTAGAAAAAAGTTTAAACGTTCTGAAAACCAAAAACTGTATTCATAATACCCTGATGCATGCTCAATAATCCAGGTAGAAAAATCTAAAAAAGCTTAGTCTGGTCCTCTTGAAGGCCAAAGAAGAGCACATTAAACAAAAACTAACAACGTTCCTAGATCAGACCACACTTCAGCAAGTGATGGACTGTACAGATCAGGCACGCTTAGCACAGCATGTCAAGTCCAAGACTCGACAACAAAACAAATTTGACTTACTGATAACTCGTCAACACCATCACAATTCCAATAACAACACATTCAGTGTAAGACAACACTCCGGTACACAGTTACATGCCAGGGAGACAGAAAAGTGGGTGAAGAATTTATCTGACAGACAGCTCACCCAGCCGGAGACAGAGATTCTTGCCAGGTGACTAAACTTTGCAGTGGCACCAAGTAGAATTCCGCTGGTGGAGATGGTCACAGCCACTGAGTCAGCGATCCGTAACAACAAAATTAAAGAGTTTGAAGCAGAACAACTCAGAGTCAAAGTTTCAGCCTGTCTCAGTAATGCCAAACCACCACCTTCCAACATCAGTAGAGAAGAGAGGGATGCACTTACCACTCTTAGCAAGGACAAAAACATCAAAGACTATCATGAACCAGAAAGACTATCATGAGAAAGTTATGTCACTCCTTAGTGACTTAACCACTTATGAACCGCTGAAAAGAGATCCAGGAAGTGGTTACAAGAAGAAGTTGATAGATTGCCTGAAAATTTTGAAGCAGGACAAGGCTATTGACAGTATTCTGTACCACAGACTGTACCCAGGGGAGGCCACGCCAAGTCTGTATGGTTTACCCAAAATCCACAAACAAGGTGTACCTTTAAGACCAATTGTTAGCATGATTAACTCGGTCACTTACAATGTTTCCAAATATCTGGCATCTGTACTCATCCCTTTAGTTGGCAGCTCAGAACACCACATACAGAACACCATGGACTTTGTGGATAAGGTGAGGGATGTCATCATGGAGACTGATGAAACAATGGTCTCTTTTGATGTCACATCACTCTTTACGTGCATTCCTGTTGATGAGGCAGTAGAGGTGGTCTGTTTAAGGTTAAAATCAGACACCACTCTGAACAGCAGGACCACGCTTTCCACAGAGCAACTGTGTCAACTCTTGAAACTGTGCCTGCAGTCAACCTACTTCACATATGGGGAGCAATATTATAGGCAGAAACATGGGTGTGCTATGGGGTCTCCAGTTTCTCCTATTGTTGCCAACCTGTACATGGAGGAGGTAGAAAAGAGAGCCTTGACGTCCTTTTCAGGGAGACCACCAAGTCATTGGTTCAGGTATGTTAATAATAATAATAATAATGAATTCAATTTATAACGCACTTTTCATTAGTGAAAATCTCAAAGTGCTACACACATTGAATGCTACACACATTCATACACCGGTAGCGGCAGACTACCATGCAAGGTGCTTTCCAGTCCTACCGGGAGCAATTCGGGGTTAAGTGTCTTGCCCAAGGACACAACGACACATGGTGTGGGGAACCGGGATTCGAACTGCCAACCTTCCGATTGGGGGACGACTGCCATTACCACTACGCCACGGCCGCCCGTTAACACCTGGGTTAAAATTAAATCTCAGGAAGTCCAACATTTCACTGATCACATCAACTCTGTGGATAAATATATCAAGTTCACACGAGAAGATGTAAAAAATGGCAGGTTGGCTTTCTTGGACTGTGAGGTCTCAGTTTCTGATAGAGGAAATTTGCAAACTGAGGTGTACCGCAAACCCACCCACACAGACCAGTATTTACAGTTTGACTCCCATCACCCTCTGGAGCACAAGTTAGGAGTCATCAGGACTCTGTATCACAGAGCAGACAGCGTCCCCACTAACTCAGGAGCCAGACAGAAGGAGAAATCACACACAAAACAGGCTCTAGAGAAATGTGGATATCCTAACTGGGCCTTCCTGAAAGCAGAGAAGAAACCCAAACAGGACTCCAGCCAGCCATCAGGTGAAAAGAAGGAACCCAGACCCAGACCAGTGGTCATTCCGTATGTTGCGGGAGTTTCAGAGACATTGAGACGTTTATTTTCTAAACACAACGTCCCAGTGGCTTTTAAACCCCAAAATACATTACGGCAAAGACTGGTTCATCCCAAAGATCCAGTCCCCCAGCACAAACAGAGTAATATTGTGTATGCTGTTCAGTGTCAGGAGGGCTGTGATCAGTCTTATATCGGGGAAACTAAACAGCCACTGGCCAAAAGGATGGCCCAGCACAGAAGATCAACATCATCAGGTCAGGACTCTGCGGTCTACACTCATCTCCACGCCAGTGGTCACTCTTTCAGGGATGAAGATGTTCACATCGTTGATAGAGAGGAACGATGGTTTGAGAGAGGAGTAAAGGAGGCCATCTTTGTGAAAAGTAACCGCCCATCATTAAACAGGGGTGGAGGACCCTGGGTTCAACTGTCCCCTCTTACAATGCTGTTATTGCTAGTATCACTCAGCCCTCTGTGAATAGCAGACAACCATCAGGGTGCTACGATCCATCGTTAGGCTGATGATCCTCCTTGATCATGTGAGCAGCTGGTTTCGGCTGTCATCAGCCAATTAGTTGATCCACTGTGAGAGGGTGCTATTTATAAGACTGAGCTGAATACAGCAACTCAGACTGAGGAAGCCTTTCAGACAAAAGACGAAACGTTTCTACAATTTTTTTTGCTTTGTTTTGTTTTGCTTTTTTGAATGTCCAGAGGACCAGACTTAGCTTTTTTAGATGTATTCATAATGTCAAATGTTTTTGATAACTAAATGACTGAAATACCTGAAAGTATGATGGAGTAGTAAGAAACTATAAACAGGGAAACAATAGTGTGGATGCTGATTCAGCATTTACTCAACTCCATTTTGTAAAGTGTTTGAGGAAAAGGGGGGTAATGACATCACTATTTACTTAAAAAACAAACAAACAAAAATAGTTTTTCATCTAGTATTTTACCAGAGACAAAATAACAACAATTTTATCGTCTTAGCAATAATGCTTTTGAAATCTCAATCAGGAAGCCAAACAACTGCATAGACAGTTAAAAATAAACTGCAGTGAATTATTTATTAATTTTAAATATTTATATGTATGATTTAAAATCTTAAAAACACTAAAATCTTATATAAAAATCATTGATTTTTATATAAGATTTTAGTGTTTTTTTAAGTTTTGACATATTTTATGTGTGCGGACATATACATATACAGCTAGTCCTTGATTTACGACGGTCTCGACTTACGACGATTCAATGTTACGTCAGGCATCTCATAAAAAAAGAAAAGAAAAATCTTATTTTATGTGTTTAAATGTTCTTGATTTTATGTGTACAGCACTTTGTTGCAGCTGTGGTTGTTTTAAATGGCTTTATAAATAAATTATTAATATTATTATTATTATTATTATTATTATTTTGAAGCCAATTACGCAGTTTCCGGCAGTGTTCGGCAGTGTTCGGCAGTTTTCGGCAGTTTTCGGCAGTGTTCTGCAGTTTTCGGCAGTGTTCTGCAGTTTTCGGCTAGCTTCGGTTAGCTCCCGCTTCGACAGCCGGCTTTGGACAAACCGTGTCCGATGAGAGGTTGCTTCACTCGGATACGAGCTGGAAATGCTTGGTGAACTCTGTGGACGTCTCAGGCCCGGAGCAGCAGCCGCCGATCGCTCCGCAGCATCCCACCACGTTGGCCGACACCACCAGCTCACCGTAGGATCCGGTGACCATCCCGCCGCTACTGTCCCTGCCATAAGCCGGCCCCACCGGGGATACGGAGCCGACGGGCGGCCGAGAGGCCTGCTGTGGCCGGGAGATCGCCTCGATGCTCCGCCTGGCAGCCTCGGATGTTGGTTGTACAACGAGCTAACATGCTAAGACGCGGAGAAAAGGCTTTGAGGCCTCGGATGTTGCAGGGACATGGAGCTAACATGCTAACACACAGAGAAACGGCTTCACCAGCTCCCAGTAAGTTATTAACTCTATTGCCGGGTTCCCACCAAACGCGTCTTGAGCAGCAAAAACGCTCCCGACGAGCGGTGTTGGCTGCTTGTCAACAGATGTCTGTTCACACCGAACGCGTCTGAAGACGCGCAGTGGGAGGAGCGTCTTTGTCCTTTTCCGGTCTGGTTTGTTTTTTTCCGGTCTCTGAAATGGCGGACGTAATCCAAAGAATTGCTTTGTGGTATTTAATCAACAAAGCAATAGCACGCAGACACCGTGCACAACGCCAATTCTGGATTCACCCCACAATACAGAGGCGTTTGCATTTTGGTGAATTCCACCATCTAATCCAGGAGCTGCGCGCAGACGAGCATCGCTTTCAGCTGTACTTCCGTGTCACCCGAGCCCAGTTTGACAACCTGCTGTCCCGCGTTGTTGGCCGCATCACCTTGCAGGACACCAACTACAGGCGCGCAATTTCAGCAGAAGAATGTTGTTGCGTCATCACATAGCAGAGTCTCTCCCAATTAGTTGCTGCTACGCGGCGAGCAACCAAAGTAGGTCAAAGTTCAATATGTTGAACTCGAGCAGCCGCTCCTCTGGACGTGCTGCATGCACGGAAAAGGAGCTGCCGCACCCTGCCGCTACCTTGCGCGTTGCTCAAACTGCTCAAAACGCGCCGCAGCACGCTGCGTTGCTCCTAGATGCACAGCCACCATAGACATTGCATGTAAACTGGCTGCTTTGGCTGCTCAAAACGCGTTTTTTGGTGTGTACCCTGCATATTTCCCTTCATTATGGCTCCAAATGTATGGAGCTAACATGCTAACAGGCATTACTGTAAACAGTTTGGACCGCGTGAAGCAGCAGGAAGCTGCACAGCTCGGATGTGCAACGAGCTAACATGCTAACTGACGGAGACAGGCTTCAGCAGCTCACAGTAAGAAATTAACAATTTTTTTTCTTCATTATGGCTCCAAATGTACTGTATGTGTTTTTTGATAATTATGTAGGGTACTGTAGCCTGGCCCTCGCCTTCCTACACAGCTCCGCTCAATTCTTATTTCCCTTCACTGCACAGTCTGGGATTTCTCCCATAGACAACGATTTCTCCGGCCGATTTTTGACCGGACCAATCAGAGAACAGTAGGTGGAGTTTCATCCATCCATCCATTTTCGTCCGCTTATCCGGGGTCGGGTCGCGGGGGTAGCAGCCTAAGTAGGGAGGCCCAGACTTCCCTCTCCCCAGCCACTTGGAGCAGCTCCTCTGGGGGAATCCCAAGGCGTTCCCAGGCCAGCCGAGAAACATAGTCCCTCCAGCGTGTCCTGGGTCTTCCTCTGGGCCTCCTCCCGGTGGGACATGCCCGGAACACCTCACCAGGGAGGCGTCCAGGAGGCATCCTAACCAGATGCCCGAGCCACCTCAACTGGCTCCTCTCGATGTGGAGAAGCAGCGGCTCTACTCCGAGTCCCTCCCGGATGACTGAGCTTCTCACCCTATCTCTAAGGGAGAGTCCAGACACCCTGCGGAGAAAACTCATTTCAGCCGCTTGTATCCGAGATCTCGTTCTTTCGGTCACAACCCAAAGCTCATGACCATAGATGAGGGTGGGAACGTAGATTGATCGGTAAATTGAGAGCTTTGCCTTTCGACTCAGCTCTCTCTTCACCATGACGACATACAGCTTCACTGCGGATGCTGCACCTATCCGCCTATCGATCTCACGCTCCAGTTTTCCCTCATTCGTGAACAAGACCCTGAGATACTTAAACTCCTCCAGTTGGGGCAGGACCTCCTCCCCGACCCGGAGAGGGCATGCTACCCTTTTCCGGTTCAAGACCATGGCCTCGGATTTGGAGGAACTGATCCTCATCCCGGCCTCCACCCAGAAGGTGGAGTTTTTGGCCCCTAACCCACACCCCCACCTGTCACAGCGCGCAGCCAGCGAGCATTCGCATGTTCTCATTCAAAGCGATGCAGGACTGTTTTATATGTGACACAAATGTATTAATTTCCCCTTCTTAATCCCTTATCTGGAGTTTTCTTTTTTTTTTTTGCCAAAAGTCAAGTGATCGCTCGCTCCCTCCTCCTCTCCCTCCGCTGAGTGAAATGAACAAGGAAATGACTGAGGTTGTCACGAGAGAATTAAAGAGTCCCATCAGATTTCCTGGTCTTCTGGTGTGTTGGACCAGCGATCCATGGTTTCATTTTATTTTATTAGAACGTTTTATTAACATATAAACACAGAATATCCAAAGGCAGCGAGAGGCAGAGCTGAAGTCAAAATCAGAAGACCACGGGGGAGCGCGCAGCCAACGAGCAGCCGCATGTTCAAAGTCAAAGTCAAAGTCAAAGTCAACTTTATTGTCAGAACTGCAATATGTACAGGACATACACAGGACCGAAATTGCGTTTCTCTCAGTCCCTCGGTGCAACAGTAACCATCTAAACACTAAACACTAAAACATTTAATAAACATAAGCATAAAATAGTAAAAGTGTAACACTGTCCTGAGTTTTTTCATAATAGTATAAAAGTATGAAAATTTACACCAACACTGAAACACCAAACACCCCTAAAACACCAAACACCCAATGAACATAAGCATAAAATGAAATAATAAAAGTGTAATACTGTCCTGAGTTTTTGCATAGTAGTATAAAAAGTATAAAAAGTATATCTATAAAATAAACTGAAGGTTCTAGCATTGACATTTGCAAAGAGTGGCACAGCAGCATATAAGTTAATGTACACAGTATATGTATGAGGTATTTGATGTTGGTATATAGGCAAAGTGGCATATGCAGTGAGGCACATAAGGCACATTTGGCATCCTTAGATAAGGCTAGTCAGAGAATGCTGTATATGTATCTGCAGTAGTGTAGATAAAAGTAGTGTAAATGTAAACAGTAGTAATAAATGTAAAGCAGTAGTAATAAATGTAAACCGTATTAATAAATGTAAACAGTGAATGTAAACAGTAGTATGACTATAGGCAGTAATGTAATACAAACATTAGTGCAAATATGAGAAGTAGTGCAAACTGAATGAGCACAAGTGAATAACCCGTTTGATGACACAGAGTCCAGTGTTAAAAACTTTGTGTTGAGTGGTAATGTGTGAGAAAGTTTTTTGTGTTAAGGCAGTTCAAATGGGAGGGGAGGCAGAGCAGGCAGAGTGTTTAGCATCCTGACTGCCTGATGAACAGAGCTGTCTCTCAGTCTGCTGGTTCGAGCCTGGAGACTCCTCAGTCTCCTCCCTGATGGCAGCAGTCTGAAGCAGCTGTGTAGTGGGTGTGTGGGATCACCTGCCATGCAGTGGGCTTTCCGAGTGAGGCGTTTGCTGTGTAAGTCCTGCAGTGAGGGCAAGGAGGTGCCGACGATCTTCTCAGCTGCTCTCACGATGCGCTGGAGGCTCTTGCGGCATGATGCAGTACATGCACCAAACCACACCGTGATGCAGCTGGTCAGGACACTTTCTATGGCACCCCTGTAGAAGGTGCACATGATGGGGGTTGAAGCTCCAGCCCTTTTCAGCTTGCGGAGAAAGTAGAGGCGCTGGTGAGCCTTCTTGGCCAGTGCTGCAGTGTTCCTGCTCCAGGACAGGTCCTTCGAGACGTGCACTCCCAGGAACTTGGTGCTGTCCACTCTCTCCACTGCGGTGCTGTTGATGGTCAGAGGGGCATGTTGTGCATCCCTCTTCCTGAAGTCCACGACAATCTCCTTTGTCTTCTCCACGTTGAGAGTGAGATTGTTGTGTCCGCACCACAAGGCCAGGCGGCTCACCTCGTTCCTGTAGTCCGTCTCATCGTTGTTGCTGATGAGACCTACCACTGTTGTGTCGTCCGCAAACTTGATGAAGTGGTTGGAGCTGTACGATGGTGTGCAGTCGTGTGTTAGCAGGGTGAATAGAAGGGGGCTCAGCACACATCCTTGTGGGGCCCCTGTGTTCAATGTGATGGTGCTAGATGTGTTACTCCCGATCCGTACTGTCTGTGGTCTCCCGGTCAGGAAGTCTAGCAGCCAGTTCTCATTCAAAGCGATGCAAAGCGATGCAGGACTGTTTTATATGTGACACAAATGTATTAATTTCCCCTTCTTAATCCCTTATCTGGAGTTTTCTTTTGTTTTTTTGCCAAAAGTCAAGTTATCGCTCGCTCCCTCCTCCTCCTCTCCCTCCGCTGATGCTTCAGGTTGTCACGAGAGAATTAAACTCGTGTTCGTTGCTGCCCGAGTCCCATCAGATTTTCTGGTCTTCTGGTGTGTTGGACCAGCGATCCATGGTTTTATTTTATTTTTTTATTAACATATAAACACAGAATATGCAACGGCAGCGAGAGAAAATTCAGCAGGAGGCGGAGCTGAAGTCAAGTTCAGCAGACCACGGGGGAGCAGCCATCAGCAGAGGCCACGCCTCCAGCAAGAATCGTTTCTTTATGGAGAAAGTCCATACCCTAGTCCGAAGCGAAGTGAAGGACAAGGGTCTGGTTTTAACCAGGCTAAGGGTACTGTGTTAGAATAGGCAAAGTGCTTGGTAACTGTACAGTACCGTACATGTATGTGTGTAAATGGCGGCTAGTGTGTACTTCCGACTTACGGCGATTTTCGACATACGAACGGGCATAGGAACGGAACTCGTTCGTAAGTCGAGGACTACCTGTATATTTATATATATACAGTATATATATA
>JBBPBX010011695.1:6782-21703 GCA_038048925.1 Garcialebias charrua
CAACCTGCTTTTTGCGTTCCAGCATCAATCAGTTTAATTAATTAATTAAGTCCTGCTACCTTGTATGACTATATGATTCTGTTCAGTTTTATGTAAAGAGTTTCCAGTAATAATTTGAAGAAAAAAAAGGCGATTATTGTGTTCATTATGTGAATAGGTAAAGGTTTAAAGTGGTTTTTTATACTGTTCATTTTCTCAAAACTGTATTTTCTGTAAGTTGAAATCGAAAATGTTGTTAATTAAGTGTATCTTGATTGAAAAATACCCCACATTTAAAAGTTTAAAAACTGTATTAACAGTGGTCCAAAGGACCAGACTTAACTTTTTTAGAATTTTCTACCTGGATTATTGAGCATGCATCAGGATGTATTAACACTATTATAAAACAGCTTATGCTACACAAATATTTCCATTGCACTAAAGAGACTAATTGAAATTTTTTTTAAATAAACATCATGGTTATGAGTTATCCTTGACACTTTTTCTACCCTGTTAAGGCCCCCCTGAACCCCATAAGGATCCGTGAAGCCCAAAAGGTCACATGAGCCATCTTGAACATGACACCCCCTTGTACATTTACTGTATATTGTTTTGCAGTTTTAAAAGTGTCTCTGTTCTTCACCTGTTTAATCCTTGTCTTATTGCAAACAAGCAACTTTATTTTTTTCTTTCTGTCATTTTTGTTGCTTTTTGCAGAAGTCAGTCTAAATTAAATTGTGCTGTGAGGAAAACGGTGATCTGCTGTACTCTGATGCAGAAAGACCACAAATTGTTCACAGCTGCTGAACTTGCTGAATTACACTATTTGCTTTGTGAATATGATATTAAGATGAAACTAGTGGAGCTAGTAAACATGGATTGAGCGGATAACATCAGCAGTGCAGTTTTGGTGACTATGCCCTTAAATGAATGTATGGAATATGACTAGATGTGAGAATGACAGCCACATATTGTCCCCCTCTATGGAGACACATCACATCCTTGTTTGCATATTAATAATCTGGTGTGAACAGGTGTGTATGTACAGCCCAGTACAAAAGCTCAGGTCACGTCTGTGTTACGCACACAAACGATTCAAAGATGGTCTGAGCCTTTAAATCTGACCTTCTCATTTGTAAAATTGTGTTTTTGTGGCTTCAGTGTTTGCAAATGTGGTATTTCCTCACTTATAGCTCTCCAACTATCATGTAGTAGGAGTTAAAAAAAAAAGCTGAATCACACAAAAATAGTGTTTTGTGTAATGGTTTTGGCAAATCAGATAAGACAAAAATATTTGAGGGTGGACAAAATACTCACTGCTTAAAACAAACAAAAAGTGTTAACAGAATGTGCAGCCTGTGATGATGAATTACATGATTCCTAATTACTTTGTAAAAAAAAAAAAAGACTAACACTAGCACAAATGTCAACAGTGTTGATTCAGCACATGTAAATATGACATGTCAAGTCAAGTCAAATTTATTTATAGAGCACATTTAAAACAGAAACTGTTACCGAAGTGAGCAGGAGAGCTTTTAAAAAGACATGTCTAAGATGGGATTAGTGTTGCTTTGTCAAAAATAACAGATTAGTCATTTTGGTTCAGTCTATACAAAAGTTTTCTCGTGTTTTTATCATAACCCAGACTGTTAGGAATGTTAACAAATGTCATACTTGACCTCCTCACAAAGCAGGTTACAAACATTACTTGGAATTTGTACATTCTACTGCCCACGTATTCAACATGTCAATACATATAAAATAATGTTAAATGAATGTTCTGTGATTTCATACTTTTAAATTCTGTATTTTTTTAAGTTATAGTTTTATATACAGTATTTTCTGGACTATAGGTTGCACCTGAATATAGGTCGCATTGTCCAATTATTGCCAAAGAATTGGAAAAATCCATATATAGGTCGCACCTGAATATAAGCCGCAGGGCATGCAAAAATGATAAAAAGCTGCGACCTATATTCCGGAAAATACGGTAATTTTCTTTAGGAAAACTTTTATTGCTCCACAACTATAATTTTGCAACATATGGGCACATAATAGTATTTTATAGCTGGTTTCGGCTGTCATCAGCAAACTGGTTGATCCACTGTGAGAGGGTGCTATTTATAAGACTGAGCTGAATACAGCAGCTCAGACTGAGGAAGTCTTTCGGACGAAAGACGAAACGTTTCTACAGTTTTTTTGTTTTGTTTTGTTTTTTGAATGTCCAGAGGACCAGACTTAGCTTTTTTAGATTTTTTTCTACCTGGATTATGGAGCATGCATCAGGGTAATTTATATTGCATTTTATTGTGAGGCACCATGTGATACTTCTTCTTACTAAACATATGTCAATAAAGACTTGATCATCTAAGCTGTTAACGTACATAAAAGCTTCACCCGTTCTTTCAAGAAATAAGAAATATAAAAGCCAAAGGGACTGTATGACAAACCACACCTGGTTAAACAAAACTCAGTCATTTATTTTAATTGATTTGATTAATTAACTTTTGTTCAAGTTCAAGTCAATTTTATTGTCATTACCATCTCATGAGGTACATGACGTGTAACAAAATTATGTACACAGGGTCCCAGTTACACCCCAAAATAGCTAAATATATCTAAGATATAGACTAAACCACCGCCAAAGGGTACGTTAAAAGATCTAAGATATACGCTAAACACTAATAATGTAAAGCAATACGGTGAAACAACAGCAGCCTGAACATGAGTCTGTGATGAGAAGATATATGAATGAATACATCAGCATGAGATGATCAGCAGCACAGATAAGTCACATATCACCAATTAAAGTGGCATTACAGTGATTTTTTTTTCATACAGCAATTATCCTGATTAGGGATTCATCAAAACAATTAAATTATATTTGTTGTAACATTGTAAATTTCCCCATCTTACACTTTAAAAGGTCAGTTTTTGACTGAAATAAGTCACTTTTATATTATTATATATGTTATAACTTAAAGGGAACAGACATGTTTGTAAAACCTCAGTACAGAACTAGCTTAAAGAGTCGGTCTACATCAATACAAGGAATAAGTTTGTGGAATAGTTTGGAAAACGATGTAAAAAAGTAAAGTCAATGTCTATATTTAAGAAAATGATTAAGACCAAATTGTTGAAAAGATATATATATATAAATTTTAGTTAATATTAAATGTACTAGAAATGTAAATTTGTGATGAGTTATTTATTTTGTTATATTATTTATAGATGATCATTGTTTTGAATTGATTATTTGAATTGATTTGTTTTTCAAAAAAGGGGCAGATATGCTAAGATTTTTTTCTTCTTCTGCTAATACCTTTCATTTTAGTTATTTTCCTCTCTATGTGATTTATAATTTCTCTTTCTTGTTTTAAATCTCAAATGAAAAAAATAAAAAAACCTTTTTTTCCCCTGTTGTAACATCACTGAAAAAGTTTTCCCATCTGAGATCATCTGCAGCTTGTCTGTCAACTCTGGATGATTTGATGATTTATCTCACCCAATAAAAGATGAAAAATTCTCTTGAAGCAAAATTTAAATTTGTCATTTAGCATTTTACCAATGAAAATAACTTGACAGTGTCAGAGTTCACGAAGGAGATTATGGTGGATTCATGACAAGATCATGTGACCCAGAGTAAGAAAAACAAAAACACAAGGAGCATTAAAATACTTTCAACAATGAGGAATCAAAGTATAAAAGGAGACTAAAACTTCCAAGTAAGCTTAGTCATAAGTACAGTATGAATCACCGTCTACTGAATTCTACTGAATTAGCAATGGTGTGAACGGTTGCATTAGAGGAAGTGTTTATATATATTTTTGAAATTACAGGAGATGTTTGCCAATTTGGTTTTCAGCCTCCGCAGCTTCTGTGACCACAACTTTCTCAAAGAGCAAGGCGGCCTTATCTGGTCTGATACAATAAATCACTTTGGGACATTGTGTTGGTCTGTTCTGTTAAACCTCGAAATCTTTTGCAATTAAAATCTTTAACACATTGTTCCAGCAACACACACAAGAATCCTGTATGTTTCCTCTCCTCAGGCCACAAGCGCTAAAGCTGCTCTATTTTCCTCACTATTATCAGTAAGTTTCAACAGACTGCCTCACTGTGCACGTGTGTGTTTGCTTAAGTTCATGGTAAACTGACGAGACCTGCTGACTGTGAAGCGCTGTCGTTTTAGCACAACTGAATAAACAGTTCATTTGAGTAGACTATCAGTAACAATTTGACCTCTGTGTCTTTCACAGTTACTTTTGAGTGTATGGAAATTATTAACCCATCAAACATCGTGCATTTGAGGTGTATGTGATCATTTTGCATCTCCACAGTGAAGTCACGTGTTAACGAGGTGTTTGGTTGTACTTTGCAATCTTATTTTGTTGGGCTTCTGGTCTTCTGCTGTTGATACAGAATACTTCAGTTTAGTTTTTTAAATAAAGGTCTTTTTTTTATCCAAAACACTCCTCTTGTTGTGCTTTGGTGCAGCTTTGCTCCTCTAAAGCTCATATTCCCCTCCTGCCAGGCTGTCTATAGTCTGTTTTGATTTTTTTGAAAAATAAAAAGTTACATTTCCTTCTTTATTAATCTGAAGAAAAAAAAAAAACATTCTTATGAGCTTATTTTCTGTCAAGAGCCCACATAGATATTTATAAATTATGCCTCAAGTATCTTAATACGTATAGAGTGGGATTCGATCATCCAACTTGTTTATACCTCGGAAAAAATGTGTGAAGTGGAATGGAAGTTTTATTTTATTTTATATGCAACAAAGAAGAAGAAGAAGCTACAACTAAATCTAAGAGCAAATAAATAAATAAATATATATAAAAAATTTAACTGCTGAAATGATCTGTTTACTGTTTCATTACAAAAATAAATTAATGTTGTGTTAAATTTTAGTTTATCGTATGTACAGGAGATGAGGAAAAACTATTAAAATCATGAGAACGTGCAAAATCCAAACATTTTCAGTGACCAAATTTAGAATTTTGAGTTTGGCTTCAACTTCTGTCATTTCTAATAATTTTTTACATGTTTTTTTGGTATTTTAGTAGTATTTTTTAATATACGTTTTAGTACCGATATGTTAGTTGTATTTTTAACATGTATTTTTAGTATGCTAGTAGTATTTTTAATATGTATTTTTACTATGCTAGTAGTATTTTTAACACATTTTTTAGTATGTTAGTAGCATTTTTAGTATGGTTTTAGTATTTTTGCTGCATGTTTTGATATTTCTTGTTGTCGACGTTTTCTTTTTTTAAGCGAGTCGAGGCGGTTCTTCTCGTCTTAAGCATTTCATTGCATTGTTGACCCTGTGTTGATTTTGCACATAACAAATAAATCTAACCTAATAAACCTAACCTAAACTTCCAAAATATATATTTATATGTTTTCACTTGAGTGAAAGAAAATCAAAGAACCAAAAAAATCTGACAATTGCTAAATTCACTCCTTACCAAATGAACCATGTGCATTTTCTAATTAATAAACTATGGTGGGACTTGCAACATGTCCAAGGTGTCCCCCCACCTCTTGCACAATGACTGCTGGATATGGACACCAATGACACCAGTGACCCCCGTGACCCAAAAAGGAAGAAGCGGGTAAAGATAATGGATGGATGGATAAACTATTGTGCTGTTTGACTCAATCACCTGTGTGCATGTGTTATCAGTTTTGTCATCTGACTGCTCATATTTAGATCATCAATGGCTCATTTGCACCTTGACTCAGTCAGATATACAGGTATTCCCCGACTTATGAGCGAGTTCCGTTCCTGCGAGGCTCTCATAAGACGAAAATTCGTACGTCGGAACACGAAACACGTGTTCTCGTAAGTCCGGATTTTCTGTCGTAAGTCGGAAAATTTATGCTAGCGCTACTACGAACACTCGTTTTTCATCACAAATGTTCATACTAGTTCATAAACATGCTCAGAAACTTGTTTCCAAACGGTTAGCTAACACACTTTCATCTAAAAACACATGAAAGTGCTGTATTTTTTGTATGTTCTTTACAAATTTACTGCTTGTTCGCCAGCTCGTAAGTCCGGAACCTCGTAGGTAAGAGCGCTCGTAAGTCGGGGACTACCTGTACAGTACATGGACTGGATATGGAAATGTTTCACATCCTGTACAGCAGGTTTTCTTTTATTGTGTTATGAAGCAGCTGCTTCTGTCAACTCGTGTTAACGTGACAACATGTGACAACAAGAGCCGTCCAACTGCACAATACCTGCCAATACCTGGATCGAGTTCTTTTCTAAGTGGGACAATTCAGTTTCTTTTAAGTTATTTCCCAGTTTGAACATCTCTGAGAAAACATCAATCTTGACTGGCGTGCTAGCAAAACAATCTGTAAATGCAAGATAAAGGAAACTAGCAGGTTGTGTTATTCACAAGCTCTGTAATGCGCATGATGTTTTGATGTTGTTTGAAAAGTTGCTTAAAGCATTTCATCAGAAGTAGATGTAAGAAATCAAAAGATAAAGCAAGTATTTAAAGTAAAGTGCTCACGGAACCCTACAGCACATTACAGGCGATTTATAGTTTTACTAACTGGTCTTTTCTAGACATTTCTTTTCATTTAGCGTCTTTCTGAAAATGATGTGAAACTCCACAGAGTTTTCGCTTTGATAAAGTCAACAGACACAATTTCGCTGCTGCGTTTGTAAAAACTAAATTAATTCAGGTGATGTTTGGTTGAGAAACTAAAAAACTAAAGGTAGTTTGTCCATTTATCCTTAATGAAGGGTTATACATAACAATGGCAATAAAATGTATGTGGAATATGATTGTCTACTAAAGTTTTATATAGAAGGCAGTCTAAGTTGCAACCCTGACAGTTACACTGAGTCAGAGGAATTCCATAATGTTGTATGGATAATGTAATGGTTTTTTTCTTCTTCTAAAACATACATGTTAGGGTAACTGACAACTCTAGACTGTAGCTAGATGAAATGGTTGTCTTGTGTTGATGTGGCCTACATGTCGAGGATATACCTCGTTTCTCGCCCAAAAGTGACAGGCACAGAAAAGTGGGTAAAGACATTGCATGGATGGATACTGATCAGCACACACTGATAACTAAACCCAACAAACGCCTAATGAGTATTGGAAATCTATGTTCACATCCAACCTTTTGAAACTGTAAATGAAGCAGAATGAAGAACGCAAGGAGCATCCCAGTTCCTCTCAGACATTTTTAAGACATGAGGCCTGCGAAAGATGTGCATGACTAAACTAGTTCAGCTCAAGTGGAGCGTTTGGACTTTGCCAGAGGGGAAAACAGACACGGAGCGAGGTGTTTGCTTTAACGCTCCCTGTTTAAAATGACAGCTCTAAAAACTCCTAACTGGTCTGGAAGGACTGCAGGATGACACAAGGGACTTTCCAATGTTTTATTACTTCAGTTATTTTACAGGTGGAAGCATTATGATATACAACAATCTTCTCTTCTCAATCTTATCTTATGATATACGGAAGTTTTTTTCCCAATTGAAGTTACTGAAGTTCCATGATTTGGTAGATTACAATATTCTAGTGATAATGTATAAAGCTTAGAACAACGCACTACCTTTAAATATTCAGATGCATTTTGTTAAAAGACTAAGCTGTTACAATCTAAAGGGAACTGATGTATTTGTAAAGTCACAGTACAGAACTAGTTTGAAGGGACGGTCTACCTCAGTCCAGGGAGTTGGAATGACTTGGAGTATGATGTGAAAAAAGCAATGTCAATGTTTATGTTTAAGAAAATGATCAAAAATGAATTGTTAAAGAAATATTTATGAAGTAGTTTAATGTGTAATGTATTGGAATTGGAAAATTGAGATGAGTTATTCATTTTGTTTTGTTACTTATAGATAATTATTGTTTGTATTGATTGTTTGTATTGTTTTGAACAGGGGCAGATAATATTTTTTTAATTTTTCTACTGCCTTTCATTTTATATTTTATTTTCATAAAGATTGTTGTGTATTTTTTTTTATAAAATGAATAAATAAATAAATAAAATAAAAATAAACAGTAGCCATACACTGCAAGTATATTAAAAAGCATGTAAGCAACACATATAGTATTTGTTGTCTATGGTGGTTATTGTTTGTGATGCTTTTTAAATTTTAGACATTATAAAGTTTGTTTTAAATGTGCTTAACATGTTATCATCAGTCTAAAAGGTGAACTTCTTATCAGCTTACTGGTTGTTGATGTTCTCCAGTTGGTTCGTGTCATGGACATCTCCACCGTCGTCTTCTTCTTTCTTCTTCTTCTTCTTCCTCCACCTGAGAGGCAGTCTCCCCTTCCCTTTCTTCTCCTTGGGGGAAACGGGGAACGCACCGTGGGGTAACGTGGCGCAGTCTCCGCGGGGGAAGAAGTCGGGGGACGTGGGGAAGGTGCCCGGGTCGTCGCGGTGGATGCTCGCCGACGCATCTTTGAGCGACGTCGCGCGCCTCAGCTCCTTGTGGTTCTCCTTCTCCAGGGACTTGAGTCTGAAGAGTTTCTTGACTTTGAGCGAGCCGGACTTGCTCATGGTGTCGGGCAGTGAGGATGGCTGCGCTCTGCAGGTGAAAGCAGGCGCGTAGTCGTTGGGGCTCAGCAGGGAGGAGGGAGTCACCGGGATAACCTGCAGAGCGAGTTGGAGCCCACAAGGGTCGCGCGCGCCTGCAGGTGAAGAAGCGCAACAAAATATATGAGTTATCCAGAGCACACAACTCAATTTCCCTCTGTACCCTTCAAAATAAACATCCTGTTTCTTTGGAATGAGTTGAATAGGGAGCTGGAACTTTTTGAAAATGTTTTGCTCATTTTGTTTACCTGAAGATTCATGATTTTAGTTCAGCCTACCTGAAGGGGGCGCTGTTACCTCATTGATTGATTGATTGATGTTTATTCATTCAGAACAATACAAGACAGTTTCATCAGATACAAGAATACAAGTAGGATAAAATGAAGGGAGCAGAAAGAAGATACCTTCAAGCAACATCACAGAATGAATAATTCTACTTATTTTTCTAACTGTAATACATAAACTCGATCACAAAATGAATAATTCTACTTAATTTTTCTAACTGTAATACACAAACTACATCCCCCATAATTCTACTTAATTTTTCTAACTGTGATACACAAACTACATCACAAAATGAATAATTCTACTTAATTTTTCTAACTAATACACAATCTCCATGTACCCTTCAAAATAAACACCTCATTACCCAATTAGTGACTACGGAAGAGCATTACATTCACCAAATAAAAATAAAATTGACTCATTATCTCATAATTATGAGATCAGGATCTCATAATTCTGAGATCTCATAATTCTGAGATAGTATCTCATAATTCTGAGATTGTATCTCATAATTATGAGATACTATCTCATAATTATGAAATAAGATGTCATAAATATGAGATAGTATCTCATAATTCTGAGATACTATCTCAGAATTATGAAATAAGATGTCATAATTATGAGATTGTATCTCATAATTATGAGATAGTATCTCATAATTATGAGATAAGATGTCATAATTATGAGATTGTATCTCATAATTATGAGATAAGATGTCATAATTATGAGATAGTATGATGTCATATGGAGCCAAGATGGTTTAGTGGCAGGGCTTACGACTTGGGACCCGAAGGACGTGGGTTCGCGTCCCGGCCACTACACACCTTGGGGTGTCTATGAGTGCACACCTATTTCTCCAGCTCCCCGGGTGCTTTCTATGGCTGCTCACTGCACCACATGGTGGTGGTTGGGTTAAATGCAGAGACGAATTTCGTCTGTGTATGGGAAACATACACAGATGACAAAAAAGGACATTATTATTATTATAATTATGAGATAAGATGTCATAATTATGAGATAATATCTCATAATTATGAGATCCTGATCTCATAATTATGAGATAATGAGTCAATTTTATTTTTATTTGGTGAATGCAATGCTCTTCCGTAAGTGACTCTTTCTAATAAAATAAAACAATTTACACAAAAATAAGATAACAACTAACAAAACGTTAAGAAATATTATTTTAAAAGACGTTGTTTTTTTCACCATCTTGTACATTTTACTGGTCCAACATATTTGGAAATATAAATTGGAAATGGACTTGGCTACTCTCAAAGAAATACCTAATAAATAATAAAGTAAAATAAATTTCATACAACATTATTCACAATTTTTTTTTAATTATAAAAATATATAAATGGGACTTGGATCCTATGTGTACTTTTTGTAAAAATCACGAAGAAGAGCTATTGTTCATTTGTTTTGGAAGTGTTGTTTACACCAAAATATTCTGGAGGGACATGTCAATTTATTTATTTTTTTATCGAAAGAATGTGAATATCACTTTAACAGAAAATCATGTTTTATTTGGGACGGAGAAATGTGACCTTGTTAAAACATAATCTTTATATGTTGCTAACTTTATTATTATGGTATTGATGGTAAATATCATATACTCCAAATACAGTAGCCTATAACAAAAGCCTAACTTCCAGATTTTATTATCTTCTAGAATCGATAAAGGGAAGCTCAAATGCTAAAGCCATTAAAATGATAACTGCCCTTGAAGAACTGCAACCCTCGAGCACCCATTTGATTTTAACTTTTTAAAATACAGTTTTATGTTCTGTAATACCCTTGATTGCTGTATCTGTGTTTATAATTAGTTCTATTTTGTTCTTGTATGTTCCATATTTGCAATAAATAAATAAATACAATAAAAATATATAAGATCCTTTTCTTTCTGTAAGCTTTAGCCAGAAACATCTACTGTATTCATCTTTTTTTGGAAATAAACTCACATGATAATAATAATAATGAATTCAATTTATAACGCACTTTTCATTAATGAAAATCTCAAAGTGCTACAAGGTGCAACAGAATTAAATGTCAATAAAACAAATAATAAAACAATTAAAATCAATAACAGTATCAGCTAAGATCAAAAGTAGAATCATGAGGAGGTAGAGTATGCTCGGTTGAAAAGAAAGGTCTTCAAGCCGCTCTTAAAGTCAACCACAGACTGTGGGGCTCTCAGACAGTCAGGAAGAGAGTTCCACAGGCGGGGGGCAGCCACACTGAAAGCCCGGTCACCCATGGTCCTTAATTTGGTTCTCGGAATGTGAAGGAATAAAAATAAAATAATGCATAGGAAACTGTTTTTTTTTTTACCTCTTAGATAAAAATGTGTATCTTGACTCAATCATGGACTCAAATAACAAAAAGGCTATACAAACTAAAATATACTGTATCTGTAGTGAATAAAATTCAACTTTGTAACTCACATTTATTTCTCTATTTTATCTTATTTTATTGTTATTATTATTATTATTATTATTATTATTATTATTATTATTATTATTATTATTGATTACTTTCTTTTTTCCTCTTTCTTTGATATATTCTATGTTATTCAATGTGTATTTTTTTGAGAAAGTTGTAATTGCAATAGAAAGAAAGTTCTAAACAAAGATTTGGGGAAAAAAATAATGGACCTGTCTGTGATAATTATAGACTAAAAACAAAGCCTTGTAAAGTTTAACAAAATTCTCAAAATTGTTCAAATCTCACTTCCCAGCTCTCATGTTTGTCTGAGATACATAAATAAAGGTAGTCCCTGACTTACGAGCGTATCGACTTACGAGGTTCCGGACTTACAAGCTGGCTAATGAACAGTAAAGTTGTACAGAACATACAGAAAATACAGCACTGGTATGTGTTTTTAGATGAAAGTGTGTTAGCTAACAGTTTGTAAACAAGTTTATGAGCATGTTTATGAACTAGTATGTACGTTTGTGTTGAAAAACGAGTGTTCGTAGTAGCGTTAGCATAAATTTTCCGACTTACGACCGAAAATCCGGACTTACGAGGGACACGTGTTTTGTGTTCCGACATATGAGATTTCGTGTTACGAGCACCTCGTACGAACGGAACTCGCTCGTAAGTCGGGGATCACCTGTATAATCATTTAACCTGTAAAAACATTTTCATTGTCTGAGCCACAACAGAAATACAACCATTTTCCACTGCTGCTTGAAATGTTCAAATAAAATAATAATCTGTTTTATAAATGACAAACAGCCTCTTCAAACATTTTTTGACACTTGGCTCTATAATTATAATAAAGATGTTTGCTTCCAGAAATGAAAGTTATATGAGATAGTTATATTTCCTTCACATCTTTATGAACCTCAGACTCCCAATTGATCAAACAGCCGAACAGCTCCATCTGCTGGTCATGAAGAAAAGCAAAGTGTCTTGAAATGAATGAACAAATGTCTATTACATTTACTTTTTCTTATGCACGTGACAAAAACATCTTAATGTAGACCAAGTTGAAAGACTGAAAGGAAATGGGTGCAAAACTGAATGCAAAAGCTTGCAAAACAAAGAAATTATTAATGAAATAAAACAAAACAAGAAATAAAATGAGTTGCAAGCGTTAAACCGAACTCTAAAAATCAAATTCAAATCATACCTGAGGTTGGAGGTTGACACCATCTATCTGCAGAAAAGAGACAGAAAGAAGTCGATAAGTTTCAGTCACAACATTTTATTATTTTATCCCTTTTTAATTAATAGAAAAAACATTTAGTTTTATTTATAGAAGTTTCTCACAAATCAAGCTCTAAGAGGACATCAATTTTTACTATTATTTTAGAAAAAAGTACATTTCAGAAACCAAATCACAGCACTGCCAGCAAAGCAACAAAAATGTGTAGAGTGGAGAAACACCTAAGGGTTCCCTTCCCTTGAACACTAAAATAATGGTAAAATATGAGCTGTTTTATTGCAAGAATCACAAATATTATATGTTTCAGTGTTTCAATGTTTAAATAGTTACTGTTGCACCGAGGGACTGAGAGAAACGCAATTTCAATTCTGTGTATGTCCTGTACATATTGCAGTTCTGACAATAAAGTTGACTTTGACTTTGACTTTGAAAATGTGATTAGGAGCCAAAACAAGTTATAGATCAAAAACAGTAAGATCAGTGAAGCAGATGAGTCGAACAGAAACAGAGGGGGTGAGATGTGGTTTTAGTTTCTGCTTTTGAAGCTCTTTCTCTCCCCTCTTGTTTCCTGCTTAGACCTTTGTGATATAGAGCAGCCACAGAATAAACTCCATCTTCAGCTGTTGCAGCTGAAGTTCTAGTACCTGATCGCTTTCACTCTTTGGCTCAACAACGCTGAACGTCGCGGCTCGAAATCACTTCACAAGGTATGTTCTGTATAATAAAATCTGGCAACATCGGTATACGACTTTTTAACTTAAAAATAAAAATAATGTCAAATGCTATATGGATAAATGAGAAATGATGTAAAGGACACTACTGTATAGGTAAAAATGAGGCTGCAGAATTGATTTAATGCTATGTCATCCTTTAACCACATGTGTCTGCAGAAATCCTTTTTGTTTTTCCACATCTAAGCAGTACTGGAGTGAAGCAATTTAATTCATGTATATGCTTATTATATTTAAACAATTAAGAGACACATTTTGTATTTTATCAATCATAATTCAAAATGTATTTGTTCATTAAAAAAACATTGCACGAAACATAATAAAATGGAACAATTTTGCAGAACTGGACGTACGACAAACAGCAGAAAACCTGAAGTTCTCAGTTTGCATGTCTGTAAAAAAAAAAAACATATATCACTTTACATTTCCCTCATCGTTATGAAAAAAAAAAAAAACAACAACAGCCCCTTCTGCTTTTTGACTTCATGTTTGCCCAAACACGTTTCATAAATGTCCTGAAGTAAGAGGTGGTTCACCCTATTTACTTTTTTCTTTCTTCTTCTTTTTGTTAAGAAGTTCAGACAGAATGAGAGTTTAGAAATGTAAGAAACAACATTCACCACTAGTTACCTGCAGAGTTGATTATGTTTGTTTCCATTTAACACAACACACTTTTTTAAATAACTTGTCACAGACGACAATCTCAGCACGGGCAAGATTTTATAGGCAATCACTGAAAACAATAATACATTTAAAATTAAAATTAAAAATCCACCCAGACAAGTTTTGAACATGTTTTGTCAGGCTGAACAACGTTTTAAATACTCCTGTAAAATATTGTATTACTATTATTTTAATGTATCTGTAAATTAGTCATGTTTTTACACATTTGATTATTCAACAAATTGCCAGTTCTGGTGAAAGAGCAAACATCTGAAAAATAAAGCACAAACAAAACTGCCAAATTCAAAAGCATCCAACATGTTGCTGAACACAAACAGCAGACTCTCTGCTCCACACAGAGAGCTGTGGTAGCTCGGTGGTCTGTGGTTGCATCGCGAAGGGCATCCGGTGTAAAAATAATTGCCAAGTCTTTGTGCAGCTTTGTTTGCTGTGGTGACCTCTGATGAAGGGAGCAACCGAAAGAAGAAAAACAATAAATTCAACAGAAGTCAAGCCAATATTTGTATTTTTTTTTGTCCTTTTCTGTGCAAATGTATTTTTCTACTGTAGCAATATTATAAAATTATCTGATAGGAAATCTTAAATAAAAGGAAGGAAACACAAAATACTACTGTATTATTAAAGTGCATTTTTGAGTTCAACAAAAGGCTTTATGTGTTTCCCCGCTTAAAAACAAACCAAACCCAACAACAAAAGCCCTTGCACAGCCTTTGACTTGTGAAAGTCAGCACTTTTTGTAGATTAAAGCTCCTCACCTGTCTGGTGGCCTGCAGGAGTGTGTTATTGATCTACCTACACATGATGTTAAATTTCCAGTAAAACATTTCAGATCCTGTCTGGGTAGAAATGATCTTTTATTGCGATCTGAACACTCAGGTTGCAGCAACTTTTGTGTACAATGACGCAAGTGGGTCATTGCCAAAAAGATGAAAAACATAAGTAGAACACAGAGGTGGCGTTATTACTCTGAAATGCAAGTGTTA
>JBBPBX010011695.1:21827-36684 GCA_038048925.1 Garcialebias charrua
AAAAAAAAAAAAAAGATTGTTCATTTAATTTAAGATATTTTCTATACATATTATTTAAAGTGTTTACAAATTAAAATATTTGACATGCACACAGCAAAACAGAGCAACAATTATTTATTACAGTATGGCAATTAATTATTGCTTTAAATACATGTAAAACATTGTCTGTTAATGTAAATTATTTAATGTAGTCCTTTCAAGTATACTTTATAGTATAATTGTATCGTATACTTTATAGTATAATTGTATCGTAAATTTGAACATATTACACCCATTCTACATAACCTTCATTGGCTTCCTGTCGCCTACAGAATTCAGTACAAAACTGCTCTCATTACACATCAATGCTTACACGGAACTTCACCAGATTATCTGAAGGATATTCTTATTCCATACTCATCCACCCGGTCGCTGCGGTCACAGAACAGTAATCTCCTTCACATTCCGAGAACCAAATTAAGGACCATGGGAGACCGGGCTTTCAGTGTGGCTGCCCCCCGCCTGTGGAACTCTCTTCCTGACTGTCTGAGAGCCCCACAGTCTGTGGTTGACTTTAAGAGCGGCTTGAAGACCTTTCTTTTCAACCGAGCATACTCTACCTCCTCATGATTCTACTTTTGATCTTAGTTGATACTGTTATTGATTTTACTTGTTTTATTACTTGTTTTATTGACATTTAATTCTGTTGCACTTTGTAGCACTTTGAGATTTTCATTAATGAAAAGTGCGTTATAAATTGAATTCATTATTATTATTATTTTTTTTGATTCAATTACATTCATTCAACCTTTATTTATACAGGCTAGCCTCGTTGAGTCACGGGGACTCATTTACAAGAGGGACCTGTCTCACTCACACCAAACAACCATCCACTCTCACACTCACACCTAGGGTCAATTTAGAGTCACCAATCAGCCTAACAAGCATGTTTTTTGGTCTGTGGGAGGAAACCGGAGTACCCGGAGGAAACCCACGCATGCACGGGGAGAACATGCAAACTCCACCCAGAAAGGCCCCGGACCGGGATTTGAACCGGCAACCTTCTCGCTGAGAGGCAGCAGCTCTACCAGTTGTGCCACCGTGCTGCCCAATTAATATATTGGTACATATATTTTAATATATTGTACATATATTGTAATAAAGTTTAAAACCATTTTAAAATGACTTGTTTTATCTGTAAATTGAAATGTACATGCAACACAGCTCTATTTATTTAGTGTCAGCTCACAGCAACGTGATGTCAGGACCCGTTACAAAAGAGCAAACAAAAACATTTACATCAAGGGTATGAGATAAAAATGAAGTGAATGTTACCAGTACATCAGGTTTGCCTAGTGTCTTTAGCAGCTTAACTAAAGGCATGGCTCCGTCACATCATCCTCTAAACTTTAGCTAAATGAAATGCTAATAAGCCTGGTGTTTGCATCTGTAATCAAAAAGAGAAGCTGTCTCTGCAGTAAAAGCACCTGATAGTTGAAAGCGTTGCTTCTCATTCTACATTTAGACACACTATAAACCACAAGCTGCAGTCTGAAACTGACTGTGTTAGAAAAGGATAAACTGTGAGTCAATCAATATAAGATGAAGCTGGGTGATGAACTGGGAGCAATAATACATTTTATTCTAATGATTTATAGTTGTCCAGGTTAGAAGTAACAAACACCCACATTTTTCTGCATCACTCTGGAACAGGATGTTTGAATTTTGACAATATTATTTAGGTGGAAGAAAGAAGTCCAAGTACCAAATTTGTTTTGTGTGGGAGTTGAAGTGTGGTCGAAAGGTTTTCACACAAGTTCCAGAGACCATAACATTCAGGGTAGCAGATTAGTGTTTCCAAATACAATAATTTTATGCTGGTGTAGATTCTCAGTCGTCCAAATACAAATTTTAGTTTTGTATGTTCCTCTCCTCTGTTTCCAAATACAATAATTTTATGCTGGTGTAGATTCTCAGTCGTCCAAATACAAATTTTAGTTTTGTATGTTCCTCTCCTACCAGTGGTGTAGTCTATGTGATACATATGGAGTATATCCACTAGAAAAGCTTTGGAATTTCAGTATACCCACTTAAAAGTGCCCAATGACACAAGCCCATGTCATGTATAATTGGTAATAATACATGACATGGGCTTGTGTCACTGTCAACACATCTGGAACATTTTTTATAGACACACTAAGTTGGTTCAATTTGTTTTTTTTTTTTGTATAATTAATACTTCTGTACTTACTACTTAATACTTGAACATGTTTTGCTTTGGTACTGTTTAAAAAAAATCTATAACATGTTTTTAATGCAAATCCAACTGTTGTCCAAAGTTTGTTGTGCATTTATTCAAATAAAAGCATCAGATAAATTTTGAAATGTTCAATATGCTTAAAAATCAAAATAAATAGACAATTACAGAGTACTAACTGGTGTATTTTGGTTTCTAAGCACAGTAGTTGTACACAAATGTAGACTACACCACTCCAAGCACACCTCCACTGATGCTAACTTCAATCTTTTCCTCTCCAGATGGAAGACGTGGAGAATGTAACTTGGGACTTGTTCACCTGGCCTACGGATGATCCAGATGAAGAGCTCTGCAACCTCAACCCTCACCCAACAGAAGTCCTGTCCCAAACCTACATCCACTCCATCATCTGCACCTTTGGCTTGATCGGCAATGTTCTTGTGATGATCACCTACGGCTTCTACAAGAGAACCAAGACAATGACGGATGTTTACCTTTTTAACGTGGCTGTGGCCGACCTGATTTTTGTAGTGGCTCTGCCTCTCATTATCTACAACGAGCAGAACAAGTGGTCCATGGGTTTGGTGGCCTGCAAGGTTCTTCGTTCAGCCTACAGCATCAACCTGTACAGTGGCATGCTGCTGCTCGCATGCATCAGTGGCGATCGGTATGTTGCTATTGTTCACGCCAGACGCTCATTCGGGTTTCGTTCTCACGCTTTGACGTACAGTCGTCTGATCTGCTCAGCTGTCTGGGTGTTTGCAGTGGCTTTGACTCTGCCTACACTCATCTACACAGAGTGCTCTGAAGAAATGAACTACGATTTCCCCGAAGAACAGAACTACACAAAGTTCTTTGACGAGCCTGACTCAGTGGTTCAAACTTTCACTGTGAAGTGCCAGCTCTCGTTCAATGACGACAACGTGGCCAAGCTAATGAAGGTGATGGTGCCCAGCCTTCAAATGGCCATTGGATTCTTGTTTCCTTTCTTGGTGATGCTGTTCTGCTACTCGTGCATCGTGCACACCTTGCTGAAAGCGAGCAGCAGCCAGAGGCACAAGGCCGTCCGTGTTGTCATGGCAGTCGTCGTGGTTTTCATAGTTTGCCACTTCCCATACAACGTGACTCTGCTTATTCACACCGCATCTCTTTTTAAGGAGAGAAGCTGCACAGCAGAACAAATCAAACTCCAGGTTCTGGCTGCTTCCAGGACTGTGGCCTACCTGCACTGCTGCCTCAATCCCATCCTCTACGCCTTCATCGGAGTGAAATTCAGGAGCCATTTCAAACAAATACTGTCTGACTTTTGGTGCTTTAGCAAGAAGTACATCTCCTCGGCTCGCTCGTCACGTGGGACATCTGACATTTGCATCTCAGGTCTTAGGACCTCAGAGGGCTCAAACAACGTGTCATCTTTTAGTGCATGAGGTAGTTCTTTATGAAGGGCTTTTAACTCATTTTCAAACAGCTTATCATTTTTTCTCAGGCTTAAATTAATGTAATATCATTTCTAACCATGCAGTATGGAAGTCACTTTAAAATAAACATTAGTTACCTTCATTTCATTGCAATATTGCAAACTAACAAATATAAGCAATAGTTTGATATTTACACACACAAAAAAAATCTGTTAAAAATGTATTTTTTTCATTGTGTACCTATAGTTGATCTGCATAAATACAGAAATCCTGACAAAGCTGGATATATTGTTAGCGTTGCTAGCAAAGCACCCACATGTAAATAAAAACAAGGCAAAAACACGAGTCGAAAAAAAAAAGGTTTTATTTGATTTTAATGCACATTTTATTTCAGGAAGTATTTTTGAGAGCCATATTTACTTGATTGAATTAATCAAAGGGCCCCACAAAGAACTGGAACATGAACAGTGGTTTCTGCATCTATCATTCATTCAACCTTTATTTAGGCAGGTTAATCCCATTGAGCCTCGAGGACTCATTTACAAGAGAGACCTGGCTACAAACAAAGAATGATGACAACAGCGACAGTAGATTTTCCTTGGACAATCAACAATAGACAATCATAAGAGAGGCATACAGATTTTTTTTTTTTAAACAAGTTAAAACAAAGTCTATCACACTATACATCCTATTTAAACGATCTGTTTTAAGTTGGTCGACCTCAATCGGGTAGATTTAGTTTGTGATTTGTGGAAGTTTGACTGCGTTGTAAAATCATTTGGATCATTGACACACACAAAAAAATGAACTAAGGATTAAAAAATTAGGATTAAGCAACATAAGAACGATTTTTACTGAATTTTCTGATTTCCTCAACATCTCTAAATGCTGTTCAAAATTTGCTTAATCACATTCATGTTCATTTCACTGAGCCACTCGGCTTAATTTTAACCCAAGTTTAACTAATGGACCTGTAGTTATCATGGATTTACTGGTAATGAAACATTTTTCTTTAAAATGTTTGTACCCTCCTATATTACTTTGTGTATACTGTATATGTCTCATCCTCACTCATTTAGAAAAGCTAAAGACTAATGATGAAGATAGTATATGTTCTTTTTGTAAACTGTCAAAAAAAGTGCAGTACTTTTTTGTATTTGTATTTGTAAACTCAGTATGTGCAGTAAACAATAAATGACAGACATAAGCATGATTGTGAAACAAGCTTATTTCATTCTTGTACTCAATAAACGCTAATCAGATGTGATCAAGTAAAATTATTTTGTTCCCAGTAAAAAAAAAAAAAAACTTTATTGTAGACTTTATCGTATTAGAAATAAATAACCTCTAAATACACTTATCATATGCAACATATTTATAAACAATATAATGCTTAAACATGGCTGTAAAACTGCATTTGTTATTACAAATGAACATTTATACAAGCATTAAAATTTCGTATACTGTTTATAGCTTACATTATATTTACTTTTTAAATATCTAAATGTAATGGACAATACCTGTATTATAATAAATAAAACAATAAATAAATGAGAAAAGTCACAAAAACGTAAACAAAAATAACAAAATATCACGAATAGACAAAAAACAAACAACAACAAAATAGTCACAGTGTGAAGTGTTGCGTTCAGCTCTCAACATAACTTTAATCTGATCTAAACAAGATGCATGTTGAACTTTCTGACAGCTCAGATAAGACATGGAGAAAGCAGAAGTTCAGCAGTTCATTGAAGTTTCAGGTCACAGCTTGTTATTGTGTGTGTTCAGATACAATCAACTTTTCACTGTGTGCTGCGGTGCACCTTTCTCCTGTGGGTCACACGGTTACTTGAAGAAGATAAAAACAATAAAGACAGATAACAAAAGAGGGAAGGTAAACTTTATTTAGCAGAGCTGAGACTGAGAACTGCAGCCTCAAATTGACACATGTCACTGAACAACCACACAACTCTGTGGTTTAGATTTTCCTACCCAGCCATGGTTTACTATGTTAATACTGTCAAACATATGCATGAACACCATCATCAAATCAAATCCTTAAAAAGGAAAACAATGATGACTGAACCATTTCTCCCTTTTCATCCACTGGAGGTCCTCAGTTCTTTACATCTTCAAGCAGAGTTCAAACTCTAGTTCACAGAAACCATAAACATTTCTGGTATTCTTCCACGTTTGAAACTTGAATGAATTAGCTCGATCATTTAGAGAAAAAAAAAACCTCTATTTTTCCCCCCATATCTTAAATTGTTAACTCATGCACGAGTTTTTCCACATTTTCCCAAACATTTCCAGGCGTTTCTGGTAACTTTAAGCCCCGATGAACTGGGATAAGCTGCTCGCAAACCATAAAACACACAACAAAGAATTTATTTGTTTCTCCCAATTATGACACATGAAGTTCTGACCCTGAGAGCAACAAATCTAACAATGAACTCGGAAGCATTGGAGCTGTTCTCCAACGCTCTCCGTCTTAACTTTTATCATGTAAGCATATTTATTAGGCAATATACAGTATAAAAATCCTAATGGTTATGCGTATATATGAAACTATTAAAATCAAACACTGTCTGCTGAGCTTATCCAGTCGCAACAATTTATCTATATCAGAGCTATTCAACTAAATTGCACATGGGGCCACAGTTAATGAAAGCCAAATCTCAAGAGCTGGATATCCAGCAGTTATTCTCATTAAGTAAAGTGGTTTTATAGTTTAAAATCTAGTTTTATTTAAAAATGAAGCCATTGGTGGGCCAAACTGAGCACACCAGTGGGCCTGGTTTGGCCCCTGGGCCACCAGTTGAATAGCCCTGATCTATATGCATCAGTTGAGCTACTGTATATGAGTATCTATTTTTCTCCAGAAAAATATCATAAAATAATGTTTTAATGTGATGATATTGCAACCCTTTTGGCCCCAGGCTAATTCCAGATAAGCCTCTTTCAGGTTTGCATGTATTTTATTTACAAGAAGACAGCGCTGGCTGCCATCGTTGGCGCAACTTTGAAATGGGGGGTCATAAATGGCCATTAAGCAAATTCTTGGCACCCTTTTAACTTCTAAACATCTGGTATTAGATAATGAATTTACTTCTTTGACTCTCACATCACAATTACTTGTGCTTCATTCCATCAAGGGTTGGCTTCACCACAGCATGGCCTCAAGTGGATAATTCAGCCCGGTTACTGTTCAGTCGTCTCACACACAGGGATTTCTTTGAGACCACCTTTGTTTTTGTCGGCACCAGACTCTGATGAGCAATATCGCGGTGCAGACGGTGTCAAGTTCAGATAATTTTGAATGGGGTTGTTTTGGGTACCTCCTTAGTGACCCCGGGGGAAAACCAGACCCTGCCAGAGGGATTGTACATCACTTGTTGGCTGAAAACACATCAGGAACCTGTATAAGCTGGAGAGGGTTGTAGGGGATGTGGATGTCTGGGTTTTCTCCTTGACCTGCTGCCATCGTAACCCTAACTTTCACGGAGCAGCTGAAAATAAATGGATGAATGGATATTTCCTGCAAGATGCAATTGTTGCACAAAAAAAACATGAAATAGAAGTCACTGTGAAAAATACAATTGTTTACTTCAGCTATACGATGACCACAGAACTGGTCCTTCCATGAGCATCACAGACTCTTTATTATTTAGAGGAAATAAAAAAATTTAAAAAATTGTCAATGTCCACATTCTATGCCAATTTTTACTTAAAGGAAATGTGTATTTTTTACCTTCTGTTTGCTTGTAAGTTTCCTTTCTCTCTCATTTCCTTCTTTGTTCGTTCATTAACACTTTTGTCTATCTGACGTTTGCTTGTTGCAGATGCAGGTGCTCTTTGTTCACATAAAACTGCATGTCTGAGCACAAAAGTCTTAGCTGCTACAACTACCGGTACAATCTAGCAGCACATAGTTCAGCTGGTTTAGCTCTTCCATAGCTTGGTACAACAGTGTGTTTCCCTGCTTTTGCACTTTTGTCTCATCTGCAACTCTTCAGTGCTCACTCGAAGCAATTTGGAACATGGATTTAATTGCGTGGGCTGTCTCCTCTATCGATATTTTTTTTCCACGAAGCGCTCCGGACAAGGAGAACCGGCGTGCCCCCTCGAGACGCATGCAGCTGGTTACATCATGGGATTCTTGGGGCGAGTGGAAGATGATGTGTCTGACCGTTCTTTCAGTCGAGGACGTGGAAGATCTGTGGATAATTGGATTTATGGTAGCAGGTGCGCTGCTCTTTGGCTTATGCGGGGGATTCTGCTACTAGAAACTGAGGAAGACTTCCGCGGCGATCAACGCGCTGGCAAAACTTCCTGCTCAGAACGACTCTTTGATCCGAGCTGTGACCTCAATGAACCAGCTGTTGTTCGAGCTGAATCACACGAACCGTCGTGGACGACCGCAGACCTGCGGTGCGTTTTGGGACTCGTTTACAGCCGAGCGGGCTACACCAGGGAGGAGAGGGAGACCTGTAAGCTTGGGTCGAATGAAAGCTCACATAATTCGGACGAAATTGGACTCAGACAGCACCTGGACTCAAGGCTGAACAGTAAAAGTACACTGTAGCCTGCCCTGAAAAATAAATAAAGCAACTAATCTAATCGGGACACCCCAAGCAACCTTGAACAAAGGCTGACTGCAAACCTCTCCTGGAGTCTGAAGCTGTTGGAAAAACTGTCCCCCCCCCCGAGAGCTCTCTGTGTGCACTCAGATGAGCGGCTGAGCCCATCTGCAGAACTGTGCTCTATCTGGCGATTGCTCACAGACTTATCTCCCTGCTCCGCCACCAAAATGCAACATGTGCTTTGTCTTATCTTTGTGCTTGAGCTGGTAGAGTTTTTTGACTTTATCATAGAATGTCCTAAGACAAAATGTGATAGATTCTTTTTTGAATACCAATGATTATCCTTCTGTAACCTTCCTTTTTTTCCATATCTGATTGTTTGGCGGCGCGGATTAATTTCTGCTGCAGCTTCCGTGCGTACGTCCCTCTTAGGATGGTGCATGCGCCAATTGCAATGTTTTGTACCCCAGTACAATCGACGATGCCAATAAAGATATATTCTATTCTATCTATTCTATTCTATTTATGTTTTCTGGTTTCAGAAATGTCATGTTAGGTGAACTCCCTAGTCAAATGACCTTTTGCATTTTTTTATTTTTTTTAACTGTGGTTACAGAACATTTTTCTGCCACTTGGGACGATAATTCTCCATCCTCTGTGTGGGAAGCAAAGTTTTCTCTTGACCAGCACATCTTTCATTATGAAGATGTTGAGGTTTCGTTGGAGTCAAACTGAGTGTTTTTGTGCTTCAGTGCCTCTGAACATACATTCCTTCTGTGTGTGAGATTGTCTCTCTGTATTTGTTGGCCCGTTTCAGCTCAAAAACAAAGCTGATTAGTGGTCTGGTCAGCAAAGGGATTATCACACCGAGTCAGTCTGTGCCCCACTGATGTCCACCGAGGAATGCAGACAAATCAGTCGGCCTCACAGTTGGTCACGCACTGAGTTGCCCTCTGTGCCAACCAATCAGCTCCCGGAAAGGGCCTTTGTCAGTCTTCAAACAGATTAGCTCTCTTCATTGGCTCTGTGTGGTTTTCTCTCCCATGAACACTTTATATCATCACACAATTTAGATATGACTGAAAATAAACACCTCATTGGCTTGTTTTGTCAGTACTCTAGTGATAAATGTCTTTCAGGCGCCGAGTGGCAGCTGCAAACTGAATTAAATCTGAAACACTGGGTGTTGGAAACTATACAATTAGTGAATGACATCAGTCCTTGTATCAAAAAATAACCGAAACACAAATTATATTTTCAAACAGGTTGAAACAAGCTCAGTTTAGACTCAGTTCAGTTCCGTGGGGAAACCTTGGGTGTTCTCTGTCTGCCGGACCCGGTTCTAGACTGCGGTCTGTGAGGGCAGCTGCTGCGATCCTTATTACCATATATATATATATATATATATACAGGAAACCCTCGAGGTACGACACCTGCGACCTACGGCAACTCAGACTTACGATTTTATCATATTTAATAAAAATATGATTAAAAAAAAAAAAAAATTTTTTTTTTTTTTGTGTGTGTTTAAAAGTTATTAATTTCATGTGTATAGCACTTTGTTGCAGCTGTGGTTGTTTTAAATGGCTTTATAAATAAAGTATAATTATTAATTTTACGTTTTGATTAGAAATTTATCGTATTTACGCAACTTCCGGTCGTTTCCGGTCGCCACTTCCGGTCGCCATTTTACAACTGTACTGCGGTCAATGGAGCTCCAGAGGCTACTGTCAGCTGGCTCCGTGTGCCCGATCAGGGTTGCCTCATACGGATAAATTAGCTGGAAACACTCGGTCAACTCTGTGGACGTCTCAGGTCCGGAGGAGCAGCCGCGGATCGCCCCGCGATCGGCGGCCACAACGCCGCCCGACATGCTAACGACAGCAGCTAACAGAATAAATAAAACCTGACCTAAAAGGTAAAAAAAAAAAAATTAAGTACATAGCTTAAATGGTTTGTAACCATTATAAAAAACAACCATGTATTCAATAAATGCTTAATTGCATAAAATGTTTGAATTCATAATTCAATTAAGGCACATTTTCAAAATGTTGACTCAAAATCAATTAGCTTTAAGGCTAACAAAGGAATCAAACATTCATTTGAAATAACAGTTGTGTAACAGGTTCAAAAAATATGTAGCTACCAGTATAATTTAATTCAAACCGAGCCAGTTCCAAATGGTAAAACCACCTTGGCCACTGGAGCGGTTTGTCAAAAAGTAACAAAAATATCTTAAAACAGTTCAAATAAACTCAACCAAAGATTTTTGCCACATGCTTTGATATTTCTTGTTGTTGCTGTTATTTTATTTTTATTTTTTGTGAGTCGAGATGGTTCTTCTCGTCCTAAGCATTTTTTTTGTTGCATTGGTCTAATTGTGTTGATTTTGCATATGACAGATAAACCTAACCTGTCTACCTTTTGTTCCCTTCCTGACCTGACCACTTTTACCTTTCTGCTTTATATCTTTACAGGTAGTGTAAGGTGTGTGTATAAGTTGTGTCATAAGGATACTCCTCTTTAGTGAGTTGGATGATCACTTGATTCCTCCCAAAATGACATTCTACCTTATCTGAATGGAAGGATTTGGGAGACAATGTGCTAGATTTGGCTTCATTGTTTCAATAATGTTGAATTCATAAAGGCATTGGACATCCAAAGACAAGTAAACACCCAAATGTCATAGTTACCGTAATATACCACTGAAAGTCTTCAAAATGTACATATTATGTATTAATGTATACATTCTGATCAAGGTTTTTATAGTTTCCATGTTACTGTGATTCCCTAATTTTTGTTGCTGTTTAGATTTTCAATGAAAGAGAACAGCATAACTGTTCCTTCCCTATGAGTATTAGCTCACTATTACTGATCTGTCTAAATTTAGTCTGGATCGTGCAGTAATTTTCCTAAAATGTTCTCTACAGTATAGGCTTCCATGTTCACCCACCTTGGTTTCACTTAGTGTAATTTGTTTATGCCCTTAAGACCCAAAGTCTTTTCAAAGACTTTAGCAGACTTGTATCAGCAGAGGAAACATTTGAAGTTACTGACAAATTTCAAACTGACTGATTGTCATGTTTCAGTGTAATAATGGCTGAATAGTGCTGTTTTATTGGCTGTGTACACAAACTCAACACACCTGCAGATGCTCTTACAATGAACTTAGAAGGCAAGAATCATACTGAGATTTAAAAAATCTGTTTTCACCTGCTTGACAGAATAAAAAAAAGTGTGCCTGTATATTTTTCACGGTAATTCTTAAAAATATTCTTGTTTCCACCAGGCATTATCAACCTGTTGCATTCAGTCACAATACATGTACTTTTTTTTAAAGATAGACAAAATAAAATGAAAATTACAGAAAGTGTGTCTGGAAGAATCTATTCTCAGAGCGTGTGGCACCACCATGGAGAGACCTCCTCAGGGGCCGCTCACTGCGAATTAGTTCAATATGCAATCTGCCAAGTTTGCTGAGCACCACTTTCCCATTTAGCGTGCACAGATTTACATGTCACTATCTAAAAGAAAGTCAAGCAATGCCTGTTTCTCATTACAAACACTGTGGACCTCATCAGTTAGAGCAGGAACAACAGGGAGAATGGTGTAGGTATTGAAGAAACCAGTTTACATTAAAGTCAAATTGAGGGGGAAAAGTGTTGAGTCCAGCTGTTTAACATATTCTTATAAGAATATGTTAATGGAAAATAAAGTGTCTTAAATTCAAAAAAATGACATGAAAGAAATCGACTAAACTTAAAACAAAACAATTTTTTTAATGTTTTATCATGACTCAAAATCAGGTACCGGTAAATAAATAAATAAACCTAATAAATATATTGTGTTCATAAGAACTAAATATGTTTTAGTCTGGGGAAAAATGGAACCATCAGCAAAAACTTGATGTAATTGTCATCTCTATGATCTCATCAGACCCTCAAGGTTGTGATCCACATCAGACCACAATGCCACAAGAGGTTGCTCATTAATCACATCCTTTGTGATTTCAAGCAGGTAAGAATGTCACTTTCCAAGCTGTCACATGCAATCTGCTACTATTTGTACAAACACCTTCACAGTAAAGTCTTTGTGAGTCGGAGCCAAAAACAATAGCAGGAAGCTGACGTTTCCCACCTAGTGAGGGTCACAGCTCATGGCTGCAGACTTTGAATCCTGGGATGTGAAACCTATTTCCTCCCAATGGGACTCGGTTTCTTTGCTTTCATCCGCCTCACTCTGCAAACGAGAATGATGTTCCTTTAGCTAGAGAAAAGAATCCCCACCTTGGCCAGTGAGAGGCGCAATGCTGAGAGCCAAATTGACTACAGTAAATTAAATCCCAGTATGGGATGAGTGGGAAGAGAGAGGTGGGGTGCCAAGGTTGTGCAGCTGCAGGTTTGTGCGGTTCAACTCAAAAAGACCCATTATTTATCTGAAACACACACAGATGGGGTTTAAAATCTAGGGGGAAGTTTAGATGCTTTTGTCAGATTTAGCAAGCTTGTCATTGGTCTGTTGGTACTTTTTCAACAATAGCTATAACTTGATTTTTTCCCAGAGGCAAGTTTTTAACAACAATTTTGACTTAATGGGGATGTTAGTACGTTAAATCCAGCACTATTGCCTCATTGGGTTCATATGTTAAGGTAGGTCCCATGTTGTGAGGGAGATGGAGTTTTGTGCTAGTCCAGAAGATGAAGGTAGTGCTGCTGCAGAAAATCTCAATCCCTGGTCTGGTTTTCCATCCAGTGGCTCCAACTCATCCCTCATAGACAACGCTGTTTTTGAGGAGCGCAGTAGACCATCCATCCATCCATCATCTTTACTTGGTCTGTGGGAGAAAACCAGAGTACCAGAGAAAACCCATGCATGCACAGAGAGAACATACAAACTCCACCAGAAATGTCCCTGGCTGGGATTTGATCCAGCTACCTTCTTGCTGAGAGGTAGCAGTTCTATCAACTGCGTCATCATGACGTCCGACCTAAAACTTAAAAAGTGAAGGGATTAGAAGGGATGACAAAGGTGGAGATGCTGACAATAGGAAGTGGTGATAAAACGAGTCACATTTGAAATCAAGGTCTCAAAGGAGTTTGGCTTCACACCGAAACTGGTGACGAGAAGAAGACTAGTGACAGATTCTGTTACTCACCAATGACTAACTATTTCTTTATTAAACGTTATTTTCCCAGGCAAATTCCATTGAGACCACAGATTTATTTGGCAATGGAAGTTAAACATGCATGCTTTGGACTGGGAGAAACCAAAGTACCCAGAGTACCCACACAAACATGCAAACTCTACACAGAAAGACCCCATCCAAACTGGGAATTGAACCCAGGAACTTTTTGCTATGTGGAAACAAAGCTAACCAATAATACTCACTTTCTCCAAAAAAATTCTCCACAAGAATGTTTGTTTTGATATTAGCAGAAAATCAAAAAAGGACAAAACTAAAAGCACTGGTTGTGGGCTGCACTAAGGCAACAAATAACTATATTTTACTTGGCTTCAGTTTAGAACATAATTTATTGAATAATTAGTTCCACCTCTTGGTATATTAGACACATTTTCTAGGGATGGGAGACCTTGGCCTGATTATGCTTCAGTGGAAAAAAAGGGCCTGTCCAAAGTGAGACAAACTTATCCTCTTGGGAGCACAAATGAGCTTTTCTGAAACGGGTCCAAAAATTACAGACATACCTCAGTCTGGACTAAAGAGGTAGATTGAACATCTGGGAAACTGTAGCATTGCCAAAACCAAAGCTTGCAAACATGGCTGGAATGCACGATTGAGAAATTGAACAGTGCATTCATTCTCAGTGTTACAAACTAAGTTTATTTTATGACACATTTTTTCATCTTTGAAGTCATGATCTCATCCTGTTTTTTTATTATTATTCTAAACTTCTGCATTGCACAGCATTTAAAAATAAATAAATAAATAATAAGCACCAACGCATATGACTGTAATTCAAATGTGGCTTTTTTATTGTCACTGATGAAAGGCATACATTACAGTGCAAACCGATCTTTGGAAAAAGTACAATAGGACTGTCATGACTGGTACTGGTATATCCCCATTGACCACCATTTCAGGGACAGCATGGGCAAAGCAGGTTCAGTCTTGTAGAGCAGTGCATTCTGTTGACACACGGAACTAGAATAAATCAAGATGAGGACTATTGCAGTTGTGCTTTGGCACCCAGATCTTGTAACACTTGCCACAAAATGTATTTAGCTTGTTGCTGAGGGGGAAAAGAAGGTATGCAACTGTAAACACACAAAGCTGTGGAAGTATGGCTGAACACATGATATGACAGCAGCGTGGCTGCAGCCCTCTAATCCATCCGATATCTTGAGCGGAAAATTGCGAACCGATTTTATTTCCGTTCAGGAACAGATGCTTGCCGCAAAAAGAAGCAATGAAAAGAAACCCGAGCCCAACGACGTGATGAGGAGCAAAGCAAAGCAGGAAAACAAAATCTGTCAAACGAAACAAGCCAGTGCACAAATGAGTGGTATTTGTCTATGTACAGTATATAAAAATTATGTTGAAGAAATTGTTTTAGCTTTGTCCCAATCATAAAACCCACACCACCATTAATCCCCCCCCC
>JBBPBX010011695.1:40915-55456 GCA_038048925.1 Garcialebias charrua
AATCTACTGCCAGGGACCAGGTCTTCAGCCATCAGGGCTGGGAACAGGTCAATATTTAGAGGAGTTCCATACAGCCTGCCACATAGAAAAAAAAACTTGATTCAAAACTATGTAGTTAATTAATTAGCATCTTTAATATGCTTTCCAAAGTGTTATATTGCTGTTGTGGGTAAATAGTGTTAGTTTGCAAAATAACAATTAGTTTCCAAATGCAACTTGAGTATTAAATAAAGGTTAAATTGAATTGAGTAACAGTTTTTTTGTTTTTTTTTGGTGTACAATTACCTTCGAAGTTTCTCCCTAACATCAGGATTCTTGATTTCGTTCTTCAAGTCATCAAATGTCTGAGCTGAAGTCAGGTTACAGAAGGTCCTATAGTCATTGTATGATGGTGTGCCATGATCCCTTCCTCTCTGAACATTCATAGCAGCCAGATCCAAAGCCACAGAATGGGCCATGGAGAATAACTTTTCTGTTAGCTCTGTGTTCACCAATTGTGTGGAAACACGCATTTTGCCAGCAACACCAAAGAGCCCACGAAGGAGTGGATCAATGCCACCCTCGTTTACGATGCGGAATGGAGAGAAGAAGGCCCGGTGTAGAGAAAGGTGTCCCTGAGATATAGGTTCAAAGTTTTCGTTTAGCCTGTAGAGAACAGGATTAATCAGGGTGTGCCCAAAGCGGAAAGCAGCTGTGGCAAAGGCATTAAAGATGCCAGAATTAATGTTGGGGTTATAACCGGTGTATGACCCCATCATCTTCAGGCCTGCATCCCCAAGAATCTAAGAAAAAAGAAATCTAGTTTTAATACATCCAACATTTTTCAAATTATCACACAAATACAGCCTAAAATCTAGAATGAAAGCATACATTTATGGTAAGAATACTGTAGTTACCTTTGGTAGCCAGTGATTGTAGGTGATATGTTGCATCTGAGCCCCGACTATCTTCCTGGTCTCATGGTAGATGGTGTCCCCGTCCCAGTGGGGATTCAGTCTCAGTAACTCTGTTGCTATGCGATTGTGTTCCCGGAACCATACAGTATGCATGGCAGTCAAGCCAAGCTGCTCATTGGCACGGTGATCTCCAGCTAAGAAACATGGAATTGGACTCTCATTCTCATCTCTCATACACTCAGTAGGAGGTCCAGTGGCGAATGGCAAAAGTGGCTTCCCTGTTCGTTGTATGATGCCTTGACGGAGCAGCCCCCTATGACTTGCCATATCGCGGATTTGCTCTGATTCATGTTGTGAGCTGCCATAGACATTTGAAGCATCAATATATGAGGTGATTTGGTTGATTTGCTCTCTTGGATAAACACTGTTCATGAGAAGAGATGTCATTCCACTGCCACATACAGGGCTTGAGCGCACAAAGAACATGCAGCGAGCACCACTTCGTAGCTGTCGCTGGTCATTGGGGGGGAACTGGATTGGAAAACATGGAGGGTCATTTGTGCAGACCTGAGCACACAGCTGGCCATCAGAAAACCGTGACTGGCTTAGGGCAACCACTGTTGAGTCCAAGTCATGGTCTAGGAACTGACCCCATTGCATGAGAATGTGAGTGTATCGGTCATCAGGGGTGATGGTTTCTGTTCCAATCAATATTGTGGATACAAGCCTTGGCAATGGCAACCTGTATCCATTGTGCACCCTGTCAGTGGTTCCTCTTGGCAGGTTAAATCCATTGTCATACACTGGTTTCAGGAGGCGTTCAAAGGCCGTGAGTGAGGCCCCCCACATAGGGTGCTGCAGGTTGTTGCAGGTGCCATCGTGACTGCGGTACTTTTGGTGGAAGCAAATGTCAGAGCAGTTATTGATACGCCGATGAGCTGTGCAACCAGACAGATTAGCAATCACATCCAGGAAAGGAGGGGACACCAGGTCATTGTAGCGAAACGCTGTAAAAAGGTAACATAAATTCAACAGATCAGTAATGTATATCGGTATGTACAATAAATTGATGTAAATGTGCAAAAGATTATTAATGAAAAATAAATGGAGGAAAACAAGAAGCTTCAATCTTTTTTTTTTTGTTAAGCCACATTTTAAACATGGATTTCCTCAGCTGCAATTATGCAATTGCAATTTTATCCTGTACCTGGAAGATAACTACTGTAAACATGTTTGTCTTTTATGAATAAAATCATTTAAAAAAATGACCACACACACACACACACACACACACACGCGCACACACACACGCGCACACACACACACGCGCACACACACACACACACACACACACACATAACTGTGACCGTACACAGGGAGTAAGTAGAGTCATGTGACACATCACTGATGAGCTTTTTGCCTGCTGTTTTGAGACCTTGACTTTGGAATTTGGTTGTCATCATCTTGCTCTGTTTTTGAGCCAGACATGCCTATATTTGGGAAAGTCTTGGCTCACTCTGATTGAATTGATTAGGCAAATGTGTTTCTTTCAGGCCAATCAAAACAAACAACAGACCACCGAAATAAACAATCCAGTTAATAGCACATAAGCCCTTGCAGGAAAAAAAAAAAGTACTAAATATTTAATGAGAAAATGTTGATTTTGATTTCAGAGAGATAAACTTTTAGAGCCAGCACCTAGTGGTTGCCTGTTGTATTGCATGAATAAGCACCCCACAGTGGCTTTGCTTCCAACAATGAGTAAATCAGTCCATATTTCAGACACAGTAAATAAATCTCATACTGGACTGTCAGTGTTACACGGTGCTTTAATAAAATACATTTTTACATGTTTACTACTTAATTTTTATTAGACCACTGCCGTTGACCCAGTATACACGGTGAGACTGAGAACAAGAACCAATTACCGGTAATTGACCAAAGTTTGTTCAACCCTGCTACAATGTGTTGAATTGCGCCCCTTTTTAGAATGTTTAGCTTTTATCAACTGACTTGCTATATCACAGACTAAAAAAATGGCTAGAAACTGCTGACAACATTGCCTCGAAAGCTTCTCAGTTTGAAAATAAAAGGGTCTTTTTGTGCACCTTCAGGGCTGTGTAACTTCAGGGATGAAACCTTAGGTGGGGAACTTTCTGAAAACGGCAACTTTCTGAGCACTGCAACATGTTGCTTTAAACTTCTGCTGCACCTCATGACTTATTAAAACCACATATATTGTGACTCATATTTCCAAAAGTTTCCGTTTCTAAATGATCCAGTTTAACTTTTTAATTTACAACTGTTTAGGCAGAAAAGCTGCAAAACATTGATGAAAATCCCTAAAAGAACATCATGTTCTTTTAAATATATATTTTATTAGGTGATGTAGTCGTTTACAGGGTCTGACTATTAGGGTGAACAGACCTTCTGTGCTGAGACTGGTCACTGTGTTTCCTAAATGAGCCCCAGATCTTTGATTTGTGAGACCAACTTCTGTTAAAGCTTCAGTGTGCAGCAAATTATTGTTTTAGTGTGCCTGATCAGTTCGGTGTTGCGGTTATGTGCATGAGAACAAGTGTTAGGTGTGTGAGACCAACCTCAATGAAAGTGAGGTGAGACTTCCTGTTAACACAGTTTGACCTGGCCTCATTTTACACACATTAATAGTGTATTGTGTACATTTTTGTGTTAGGATTTTTTTTGTCCTTTAATTAATGTGAGGGTATATTATACAAGAGCAAAAATATGTACCTCATCCCCATTTACACACACAGAACTAATAAAACCTGCAACATAAACTTTGTTTACATTTGTCTGATGCTCTGCAGCGTTTACAGTTTTATTGATAAATGGTGTGAAATGGGACTAACAAATCTGTTTATTAACTGTCAGCTGCACCATGATTATCCATTCCTGAGGTTGTGCAAAACAGAAAATGGCAGAAAAATGGAAACATAGCAAAGCCAGTTAGGCACAGAGCCAATTGAATTCTTGGTTTTCACAAAACTCTGTTTAGAAACTGGATCAATTCTTCCCCCCTGAATCCAAAGTGACACTTTAATAGGAACCTTCACATATTCCACAAGAAACTATGTTTATTTCAGACCTGAGCTAGCAACAGACGAAAACAGTGTGCATACTAGTATTTATATTTGTGGGATACAGTATAATGGATGGAATTACAGTTTTGACCTTTAAATACATCAAGAAACAGCCTATTATGTAAGAAACTAATTAGCAGGGCAACATTTTTGCCCAGTGTATCATCAATTTAGCTATTTATATTAAATTAAAGCTTAATATTTGTCATCAGCTTTCAGTGTTTGAGAATATGTTTTTAAAAGTTGTTTTGTGTGTTTGGGATTCCAGTTTTTATTTACATTCCTAATTTTTTTTAATGGACAGCTTCTGGTAAAAGGGCCATGTTCACCACGTTGGCTGAATCACTAATCAATGTTAAATTTGAACAACTTCTTGAGGCAATGTGATTATTTTTAGATTAGATTTACCATAGATTGACCCAACTGGTCAAAAGAGGTGTCAATCAAAAGAGGACTGCCTACACAGCCCTTCTGACACACTGGTATTTAAATTAGAAGTGCCGGGTACAGTGTAGCAGCTCTTTGAAGCAGAACGACATCACAATGGCCCCACGGGTGGGCTGTTGCCAGTTAAACAAAAAAAGAGTGTCTGCTTGACAATGCAATTAAAAGCAGTGGCGACCGGCCCAGAGGGGCAGGTGAGGTGGAGAAGGCAAACATTTTGTAGATTTACGCACAAAAAAACAGCAAAAAATTAAATATTAAGTAAAAAATATTGACAATAATTATTGTCAAATTTCAAACAATATTATCATTTATCGCAATATTTTCTGAGACAATTAATCGCCCAGCAAAATTTGTTATCGTGACAGGCCTAGCTTCAACATTTAGGATTTTTAATGGCAAAAATTTGGATTCCTTCACTCAAATAAAGCTTAGTTAAATGGCTAAAGTGAAGTGTGAATATAAAGAATGGATCTACTTGATAGACGTTGAATAGTCTCACCAGTGCCCTAGATATCAGCTCTCTGCTCCACACAGAGAGCTGTGGTAGCTCGGTGGTCTGTGGTTGTGTCAGGAAGGGCATTCATTCATTCAACCTTTATTTAAACAGATAAGTCACATTGAGCCTCGAAGACTCATTTACAAGTGAGATCTGTTGGGCAGACAATAAAAGTGGTGAAAAATGACACATAGGGTTTGGAGACAAAAAATTCCTAACACATATTAGACCTCTGAAGGTCAAAAATGTGGTAATAAAAAAAACACATTTTACGCATCCGGCGTAAAAACAATTGCCAAGTCATCATGCATCTAGTTCGCTGTGGTGACCCCTAACAAAGGGAGAAGCTGAAAAAAAAAAAAAATCTACTTGATAATGGTCACTTCCTCTTTTTTCGTCTGTTCAATCGTTTATTTTGTTTCTAGCATTTTTTTTTTTTTTTTAGGTTTATGCAAAAGCCTGTAAAGTTGGATTACTTATAATTGTGTTTACCGTATTTTCTGGACGATAAGTTGCACCTTTTTGCCTAATTTGCATGCTCTGCGACTTATAGAGAGGTGAGACTTGTTTATGGATTTTCCCCATATTTTTAGACCAATTTTGCCACCTCATGCCCGACGAGAGCCTCCTCTGGTCGGATTCACTCTGTCGCAGCCCGGCCTCCTGCTCTGGAGGTATGAACTTGCTACTTAGCTGTTAGCTCAGTGTTTGTCAGCAAAATAGGTCAAGAACCACAGGACAGATTTTGATCAAACTTACAGAACGTAATCACTAGATGAATATTTACAACTGATTAGCTTTATGAGATGTTTGAGATCAAATTCAATGTTTTATAGACGTAAATGTGTCGCGGTTAGCTTAGTTGATTTTTCCTTGTACGTTTGAGCAAATAGCTCATAAACCACACAGCAGATTTTTTTCAAACTTACAGAAAGTAATCACTAGATGTACATTTACAAACTGTTAGCTGTTGGAGTTATTTGAGATAAAATTTGATGTTTTATAGACGTAAATGTGTCGCGGTTAGCTTCGTTGTTTTTCCTTGTACTTTTTCAAAGCGAAAAAATTTAAATCCAGCAGATTTGACCATTACGTGAATTTATTAAGGAACGGTTAAGCTAAGACACATGTTTGCTATAATTTTCAGCAGACAAATAATTGTTTTTACCGTGTTAATCTTGTGAAAAGTCCTTCCGTGCATGCTTCTGTGGTCGTCATTTTCAGCAGGGCAAATGACGCGCTGACGCGTCGCGTAGCGGTGACGCATAATAGATGCGACTTATATAAAGGTGCAACCTGTTTATGGATTTTTCCAATTTATTGACAATAATTGGGCAAAGCGACTTATATAAAGGTGTGACCTATAGTCCAGAAAATACTGTAGTTAGTGTTTGACAAAATCTTTGGTTCGGTTAATAAAGTATCTAATTAAGTAGGTTTGAGAGGCCTTTTTTTAAGGTGGCTGTAATGCTTTTTTTGTGAAGTCTTACAAATTCTCAACAGTAGAGAAGTTAACCATAATCTGTGGGAGATGCTTATCATTTATTATGATCTTCCATAGCTTTGATGCAATCTGTTACCAATGTGTAAGACAGTACCAATTTTTGTGACAGAAATAATAAAACACAGAAAAAGCTGCAATAACCATCAACAATCTGCTTAAAGACTTTAGTGAAGTGGCAAAGTTTTTGAATCGTCTCACCAGTGCCGTTGGTGTCAACCATAAGACCCTGGTTGACATGGTTCTGGATGAGCAGGAGAGTCTGCTCGAAGATCTCGCCGGCACGCGCCTGCCCAACTGTGTAGGGATCCCGTGGATATCGGAAGAGAGCGAGCAGCTCTCCTGGAGTCCGAGGCTGACTGGAGGGATGAGAGGCAGACGTATGTTGGGTGAAAACAATACAAGAAAAATCTGTTTTTCTCTGTATCCTTTTAGAACAGGAAACTGCAAACAACAGCTTCCTCTGATATTTATCGGGACATTTCTCTACTGCATCTCAAGAGTTTCAATAAAGAGAATCCAAAACAAGCATGTGAGTCACTCGTGAGCTGTATCTCCTCTGTGAAACGCCTCCAAGTGTTTGTGTGCATGCCTCTGTGCTGCAGGCCAATCAACTGCTTTATTCAAACCTCTCATTTAAAGCTGCATCCAGCTAAAAGCTTTAAAACTGAGCCACATCTTAACACAAACAGCTGCCACACACTGTAAGCGTGTGTAAGTGATTAAACACATAGAGCAACAGCACATTGATATCTTAAGAGTTCAAAACTTTTTATTCTGCTGTTAAACTTGGTGAAGTCTGGAAAGTTTTAGATGAATTAACCTAATTTGTTTTCTCCTGCAGCTGACAACTTTAAAATCAAGCCACAAAACCCACTGCCAAGACCAAATTAAGGGTGGAGAACGTTTTTTTTTTTTTTTTGTGTGGCTTATGTAAATAATAGAAAAACATGGCACTCGTTCCAGTAACAACTAGCTGTGACCTTTTGCAAAACATCCTCCACACACTCTGATGCATGTCAGCGACCCAAAAATGGTGTCACAGTCCTTCAGATAGATTATTCTCGGCGTTCCTCTTTGGTTTCAAACAACAAAAGTGCCATCCGCTAAGAAGAAAGCCATCACTCAGATTTGGAAAGCCCCTCTTTTCGAGTGACCACCACTCTGGCATTGGTTTGGTCTCATGATTTTCTGCATGCATGTGTGTGCATGGGTGGGCAAAGTGTAGGTGAATGGGTGCCAAGACAAGTCCAGTTGCTAACCACATCACTGAGATGGATGGAAACTAAAAGGTGAGCTGAAATCGCCAAAAACAACAGACGTCGTCACCTATAAACATGAAAACGTGAGTCACTGTGACGAGGAGGCTTGAGAAAATGAGAGCAAATGGGAAACAAAGCCACCGAGGACATGGCGAAATAAATGTACTAGATGTCAACATGAAGTGGGACAAATATCTAATGCAGCCTGACCATGTTGACCTGGAAACGTTTTTGTTTAATTTTTTTTAACTAAGAACCCCAATTTGTACAAGTTTTACATACATTCAGTGCAAAGGAATGCATTATTTTAGAATATTATTGTTCAAAGATTTATTTTTTAATTATTGAGGTTTGTCATTTACTGATATCATCAGTGCTGGTGTTTTTATTATTATTATTTTCTGACATTTGTCTAAGATGCTTTTCTGCTGGAAACCTCCAGCCCTTTTATTCCAGCCAATCAGCCATGGAAAAACGTTGCTTGAAGTTTTGAACACTGCAGACATTAAATCAAATTGTTTAACCAAAAAAAAGAAGTTTGCTTCAATTTTTTTTGTATTGTATTTGATTAATTTAAAGCTATACAAAAAGTTATGTAAAAAACATGCATTTATATGTTTTAGTGTTAATTTTTATGGTTAACATAAAAAGGAAGGGATTGTTGCAGTCAGATTTACGCTGTTGTTCAGTCCAGGCTGCTGCACCTTGTTAGCGTGAACATTATTCTTTTTTTGAATAACATTAACTTCAAAATTATTTACTTCCTGATTCAATCACTTCGGTGACTTTTCACAAAGCTTGGGAATTTCCAAAAGTGCTCTGGAAGAGCTGCAAGAAAGCAACTACTGTACCGTTTATTCCGCCGTAAACGTTGCACCGCTGTATATGTTGCATCAGTCCGAATATGTCTAATAAAGTGAAAAAAATTAACATAAACACGCCGCTTTGCCATATACAGCACCGCTGTATATGTTGCATCAGTCCGAATATGTCTAATAAAGTGAAAAAAATTAACATAAACACACCGCTTCGCCATAAAAGTAGCATCTATTGTGCGTCACCACAGATGTGTCACATTTGTTACGCGTCACCGCTGACAACCCGGAAATGTGGGCTGGTGTTGTGGCAAAAATTGATTGACTGTCAAATGGCGGCCGCAAGAGCGTGCACGGGAGGACTTTAACAATAATGTAATAAGTTTAACACTTAAAAACAATTGTTTGTTTGCTCGAAATTATAGTAAAGGTGTGCCTCAGTCTAACTTTTCCTTAATAAATGCATTATGACAGTCAAATCAGCTGTATTTCAAAAGCCGATTCACGGAAGTGCGCAGAGGGACGACTCGCTGTGCATTTCTTTGAAACTTAACAAGATAACCACCTAAAAACTATTATTTGTTTGTTCGATTTTATAGTAAAGGTGTTTCTCAGTTGAACTTTCACTTAATAAATGCACTTCAAAGGTCAAATCAGGTGCATTTCACCGGGTTGGTGCAGCAAAATGAAGCTAATTTGACGGGTGCTCCAGGCGAGCTGGACAAAGGTAGCGGCTATGGCAAGCCGATTGTGTCATTAAAAGCCACTTTTGCCAAATTACATGACACAACGGCATGCCATACTATTCGAGTGCCATCTAGCGGCTGAAAAAGGTGGTGTTCAATATTTTCAGTCAGAATGAATGAAAATGGTCATGTCTCAGCTAAAAATTGGTTTATAAATATGGGGAAAATTCATAAGTCGCTTCGGTGTATAAGTCGCAGGGCATGTAAACTATGAAAAAAAAAACTGTGACTTATAGGCTGAAAAATATGGTACCTTCATCCAGTTTGTTCAGACAGCTTTAGTGATGAGTCTTAAATATATGGGGATAAAAATCTTTAGAGTAAAATGCACGTGATTTTAATTGTTCATTTTCTAAAATACCTTGAGTTTGTGTGGTTATGTGTATTTTAGAGTTCTCATATCCTACCCATCAAAAAGACGTCTCCTTGTGGACTCGATAGCACTGTCTACGTTACGTATGGCCTGCTCTATCGAAGTACTCACAAAGGTGTCACCCTCACGGCTGATTGCAGGCACTGAGAGAAACAGATTAAAGACAAAATCAAGTAAAAAATAAAATAAAATCAGCAATCACACATTTTATTCGTAAAATATTCTCTTTTCTTAAATCCATTTAAGCACATTAATGTTTACAAAATTCCCCAAATTTTAAAAGTAGTTGACTTTAGAGCGTCAGTATGTTGGCTTCTTTATGACGCTGGAGTGAACACATTTCTGGCACACCCCACTCTGCTCTTGTACCACTGAAAACAGTGAGATTGCGATGTGAAGACTGAGAGATTCCAAGAAAAACTGTAACACTTTGTTTCAGTTTATGGTTCGCCAGCAGAGTGTTTGCAGTTCAGCCTCGCACATCTCAGCAGGAAACACCAACACACACAGGGAAAAGCTGAAGGGAATCTGACAGGTCTGCAGCAGAGTGTGACTAAATTACTGTGTGACTCAGTCGAAGATAAATAATAAATTAAATAATAAATTGCACATTTTTGTCATCTGTGTATGTTTCCCATACTTGACAGACGAAATTGGTCTCTGCATTTAACCCAACCACCACCAGGTGGTGCAGTGAGCAGCCGTAGTCAGCGCCCGGGGAGCTGGGGAAATAGGTATGCACTCATAGACACCCCAAGGTGTGATCATCAACCATGATCAACAGTGACTTAAGAAAAGCACATGCAAATGCTCATCAATGTGGAAAAGGATTTAAGACAATTTCTAAACAATTTTGAATACATTATTCTATACTTTGAAATAATTTATAAGGAGAAAAGATTCAAGACATCTGCATATTGTGCAGTGCGGAGCTCGCTGCAAGTTTACCATGAGGTCATAGGTCCTTAAGCCTCTACAAACCTCAATTAGCATGTTCAATGTTAAAAATTATGTCAGAACAAGTAGTATGCCGATGACCCACTTTGCTGAAGGATTTGAATAGTGAATGTTTGTACGTAGTTTTTGACCGTTTTTCTGGAGTGGAATTGACCAGGGAATGCATATAAACCTTAATGTTTTTGGTGCAAGATACTCAAGTGGGTAGGAGTTACACTGCATAGAAGAAGAAAGGTAGTTTTATTTGATCTTGTCTGAAGCAGCGCACAGTGACAGATCCTGGTGAGCAGAGGGAGAAATTTTATCCACCACCAGGTGCAATGGTGGAGCCAGGTGGTGGCCAATGGTGGCCTTGTCCCCCAAAGATTAAGCTTTGGCCACCCCACTGGCCACCCCAATCATGTGAGTAAACTATACTTTTAAACAATATAAAAACTACAAAGCACAGTTTCCTCAAATAATAAGGGTGGTCAGTTTACATGTACACTATATACATACAGTATGTGGTGCTGGCCATTTTGGATTTTGACATGGCAACCACAACCCGATATTCAAAAGGAAGCTTTCTTACTATATGCAGCCACACACCAAAATGGAGGTTGGTACCTCAATTATTTTCAAGTTATTGTGCTCAAAACACTCACGGACGGACAAAGGGTATTTCCAATTTATTATTTTCACTCCGCGATGGGGAACAAAAAAGCACAGCTGAGGTTTACAAATTTGCATTTGAACAAACTAAAGCCCTTCTAGAACAATGATTTCTAAATGATGTAGAAATAACAGTTTTTTTTTTTAAATTTACCTGTGACTGTGAGCACCATACTAGCAACCTGGTAGCCGATAGGGTTGCGGGCAACACACTCATAGCGACCACCATCTGCTGTGCCAACATCTTTTACTTCCAAGTAACCCTCAGGGCTGATGTGGAACTTGCCACTTTCTGTCACCTGTACACCATCCTAAAGAAAGATAGAGAAGGAAAAGATTAGGAACTTTAGACCTCAGACCAACTTTGATGGCCGAGTCATTCCAAATATTACTTCAGTTTTGTTTTCAATAGTTCTCTCTTAACCACTCCAATAAACAGCTGAGATGATGCGGACACAAGGTGAATGATTCTGACCTTGTTCCAGGTGAGGCTTGGCCTCGGCTGGCCCTGAGCTCTGCAGGGAATCTGTACATCCTGGCCAGCCTCCACGGTCAGGTCCCTTGGAGCATTTGTGAAAACAGGCGTTACTGAATGAGTTAAAACATACACACGTGTGTTAATGATTCAGCACCAGTCCCGAATGTGCTGAACATGGGCAATTCAATTTGCAATCACAGCGGATTTGAAACTCAAGATTAGTATTTTTGAACAGACCCACTCAAAAGTTTTGCAAACATCATTGTTACATATTTTTACAATGTAAATAGGTGATGTCATGTTGCACAGCGCCACCAGTTTAGATAAATCCTACATGAAAAACTAAAAGACGATTTATTTACAAATAAGTATTAAGGGGGTCAACTTTTTTCCACATTCTCACCTCTCTGCTCAATGCTAAGTTGCACCGTAGTTGTCACAGTGCCCACTGTGTTGACCGCCTGACACTCGTACTGACCCTCGTCGTGCGCTGCCACCCGTGTGATACGGAGCGTACCAGAGGACAATATAACGTGACGTCGGTCTGAAGGCAGCGGACTTCCCCCTCGGGTCCAGACAATCACGGGTACTGGGTTACCACTTGCCTCACAGGGGAAATCCACTGTATGACCCTCCAGGATGGACTGGTCCTGTGGCGTGACGGTTAACTGGGGGACTTCTAGATATAGAGAAAAAGGAGTATGTAAAAACAAATACTGTATGCATGATTACATTCATGCACAGTACTAAACGTTACAGACAAACCCACCATGCACTGTATCACACTGTGCATTTGCTCATTATTCAGAATAAGACATTTATTTAACCCATTTTCCCTTACTGTATATGTTTCAGTGCGTCATGTTCAAATAAACAATTCAGGCCACAAACTCAAGTAGTTTCATTCCCGCCTGACACTTCTCTCTCTTATTTCTTTAGCACTGTGCTCATAGAGCTGTATAGACGTTGTTCAGCCATTATGGTTGTGGTCTAACAGGGTTTTTAACAGTAGGAGCCATTATCCAACATGTACTTTAAGCCACCTTAACAGCCATTACTACATGGAAAAACATAGTGTCATCTCAGGATTACAGGCTGCCATGCTTTCCTGTGCGACATCAAGCCTGTAATTTTAGCTACGCACTCAATGAAATCACATCCATGGAGAGCAATAAAGTTGTTACACATAAACTTTTATGGAAAATAAATAAATAAAACAGCAAACATAGAACACATTGTAGTGCAATTCAGTATATGGCCAAAGGCTTCAGAGAACATTGCTTCATTTATTACAAATAGGTTAATCTGAACCAAATAAAACCTTAACCTATCTCTTTACTGTAATGACTTGCACTTTAGTTTGTTTTCATTTTGTCCCTGCAACACATGGAAGACAGATGTGCAATACACATTTCGATTGTACAGGTAGTCCCCGACTTACGAGCGAGTTCCGTTCCTACGACTATCTCGTAAGACGAAATCTCGTACGTCGGAACACGAAACACGTGTTCTCGTAAGTCCGGATTTTCGGTCGCAAGTCGGAAAATTTATGCTAGCGCTACTACGAACACTCGTTTTTCATCACAAACGTTCATACTAGTTCATAAACATGCTCAGAAACTTGTTTCCAAATGGTTAGCTAACACACTTTCATCTAAAAACACATAAAAGTGCTGTATTTTCTGTATGTTCTTTACAAATTTACTGTTCGTTAGTGAGCTCGTAAGTCCGGAACCTCGTAAGTAAGAGCGCTCGTAAGTCGGGGATTACCTGTATGCCATTTTAAAAGCACACTGCCATGTACATGTTCCAAATTGGCGTCCGGTAAAGAGAACTGCATCAAACCAAGCCTCCCTAAAGTCACCACCCAACACTTCTACACAAACACACAGCAGCTTTATTATTTAAAACATTGATGTATTTCAAGTTGTCCTGAAAGACAGATCAATGCAGCTCATTATGGACTTTACATATGATCTTTTGGTTTAGTTATTTTTGTTTGTAAGGTATTTTAAAGGTTTATTGTAAGAGTCCATTTATTAACATAAAACAAGATAATATCTAGTGGTCTGTTATAATCTGCATTCTCACCTCTCTGCTCGATGTGGAGTTGCACAGTAGTTCTCACAGTCCTCACTGAGTTGACTGCCTGACACTCGTACTGACCCTCGTCGTGCGCTGCCACCCGAGTGATGCGGAATGTACCAGAGGACAATATAACGTGACGACGGTCTGAAGGCAGCGGATTTCCTCCTCGAGTCCAGACAATTACAGGTTCCGGGTTACCGCTTGCCTCGCAGGGGAAATCCACACTGTGACCCTCCAGGATTGACTGGTCCTGTGGCGCGACAGTGAACTGGGGGATTGCTGGATATTGAAAAAAGGGGTGCGTACACACTGTAAGATACTGACAGCAGCAAGTCTACTCTGTAGGCTTTGCCATTGGCTCTGTATGCATTTAAGAAATGGCAAAGAACCAAGCTTGAGTTAAAGTGTCTGTGACATCATCTTCCTTCTTTTCATGAAATGATGCTTTCAGTGTGGCTGCCCCCCGCCTGTGGAACTCTCTTCCTGACTGTCTGAGAGCCCCACAGTCACTGGTTGACTTTAAGAGCGGCTTGAAGACCTTTCTTTTCAACCGAGCATACTCTACCTCCTCATGATTCTACTTTTGATCTTAGTTGATACTGTTATTGATTTTACTTGTTTTATTACTTGTTTTATTGACATTTAATTCTGTTGCACTTTGTAGCACTTTGAGATTTTCATTAATGAAAAGTGCGTTATAAATTGAATTCATTATTATTATTATTAT
>JBBPBX010011696.1:0-20199 GCA_038048925.1 Garcialebias charrua
AAATTATTTCATCCTGAAATAACTCTGGCTAACTACTGTAGCTTTTTTATAACATGGAGTTAAACTCAAAGTAGTCTCCTCAGATAAATAGTGTTACCATTATTTTTATATTAAAGTTTCTGTTAACTTATTATTTTTATATTTGATTGTTTTTTGTTCAGTGCCCTGAGACAACTTCTGTTATGACTTGGAGCTATACAGTATAAATAAACTGAACTGAATTGAATTGACATGTCCTTTTTTAACCCCGCCTACAAAAAGAATCGGAATCGAGAATCGAAAAGATTTGGAATCGAAACGAAGAATCAGAATCGGAACCGGAATCGCTCAAATTCAAACGATGACCCGACAGCCCCGCTGTGTGTGTGTGTCCGTTGCGAGTGACATCCGCTCCCTCCAGCACGAGCGCACAGGGGGAGGGAGGGAGACGTCAGGGGAGTTGTACATTTTTTACAGGAAAAATTAAAAATGACACAACTTGTACACGTCTGATCTGTCCCACAATAAATACGTCGCGGTCCAGTTCAGCTCAGCTATACAGGGCTCTGGGTGGCAGTAACGCGAGTTCAGACATCCTCGTCTGCCTTTGGAGGGCGGAGTTAATGTAAACAGATCTTTGAAGGGCGTGGCCACGAGATCTCATTATCATAAACCAGTCGTTCAAAACGAAAGTTAAAAATGGCAGAATTAAAAAGGGTATAATTGATTATCTAAGAATTATTTTGTGTATTAAATTGAATGAACATTGGCCCTCATGCACGAACATGTTCGTATTTTTATCCTAAATTTCTCCTACTTTTGTTCGTACGAAGCGTTCGTACGAACATGCCACGTCAGATTCAACAAACTCTTCTATCCACAGGAAAAGTGTGTAAACGAGCTGCGTAAATTTAATGAATCCCACCTGTTCTATCCACCTGCGCGTGCTCGCGGAGAGGTCATTTACATAATTCCCACCCCTCAAAACACCATATAAGGCCACGTTTCCTGCCTTTTGACAGCAGGAAGTGTCCATTCATTCAAAATCAAGAAGTAAAAAGAAGAACTTCACGCGTTCGGAGATTGAAGTTCTGCTCTCAGTCGCGCTGTGGCGCACCGCTACCCCCCCCCCGCAAGTGTCGGATGGTCAAATATTTTTAATTTTAGTGTAAACAACTGTGTTACATTATAGTTTCACTTATTCAGAAGAGCTGTGGCGCACCGCTACCCCCCACCCCCCCGCAAGTGTCGGATGTGTTTTTGAACAGAAGCATTTTAAAATGTCTCGAAACTACAGTTAACTTCATATTAATATTGTAGTGCATATGTTGTGTCTCCCGTGGGTCGTACAGTATCAGAAATCAAGAATAAATGGTTTGATCTGAAAATGGCTTCAAACAAACGTCTCGCCGCAGCACGGACAGGAGGTGGTCAAGGAATAGTCTGCGTTACCGAGATGGATGGACAATAAATGCCATGCTGCGCAAGACGCGTGCCAACATGTTTTGCAGCACAAATGAGTCATGCGCGCTCCTCCTGGTCATCGCGCAACCACATTCTGCAGGTTATATTTCGAATCAGATATAATAATCTATTGCTCCGATGGTGTTTGGCACAGCAGTCCAGCAATAGCATGAAAATCAGTCTTAATTCGTACTTGTTCTGCGGCGGTGTATGGGAATTTTATGTACCTGGGTGTTAATATGAGGAGGGCTTTGATGACCAAGGGGAGCGCACGACTCACTGAAGCCTGCGCGACACACCAGACAAATTAAACTTAAAATTATAATTCTAATTCAAACAGAATAACCTATTGTCAAGAATAATTATGGTGCGTGATTTTTTTAAACCCAAAATATTTTCTAAATAACGAAATATGAAGTTATTAGTGGGGAAATTCCGTCTGGATGACAGCAGACTGACGCTCCTAAAATATACGACAGGTCCGGACCACTCGTAAATTTTGTTCGTATCTGAAAAAAATCTTAGGATACGAAAACATTGTTGAATGCCACAAATGATCCTAAATCACTCGTACGCACAGTTTAAGAACAAATCTGTGCGTACGAACGGTTCGTGCATGAGGGCCATTGTCTGGTAACCCCACAGACATACCATAAATTTTTTTAAAGCCTATCTGTGGTCTCCTTTAAAGTACATATTCTAGCACACAAGGGTAAGTGGGGTGCCAATCTTTTAAAATAAGTATTGCTTAATTACGTAGCTTGCTGCATATTGATCAGTTATGGATATTTTTTCAACTATGTTGATAATTTTAAATGAAATTGAAGCTGTTATTTGGATATTGATGATAAGAACTGCAGGCTGTGGCAGTGGAGTCTGTTAGGGGAAGAAACGTGTCTGCCTGGAAAATGCACATTCTAGTGGTTTTATGTGATTGATGCAATCATTACTTATTTAGCAAACAGACCAGTCATGAACAGAACAAAAACTGAAGACAAAGAGGACATTTCCTACAACACGGTAGGACTGTTTTCTGTGTTTATAGCTATGCATTGATTACATAAACGGGGTTCTGATTTAAGGGCGGCATAGTGGCACAGATGGTGGAGCTGCTGCCTTTCAGCAAGTAGATTGCCGGTTCAAATCCCGGTTTGGAGTTTGCATCTTCTCTCCGTGCATGCGTAGGTTTACTCCAGGTACTCCGGTTTCCTCCCACATACTAAAAACATGCATGTTAGACTGATTGGTAACTCTAAATTGTCTCTAGGTGTGAGTGAGAGAGTGGATGGTTGTTTGTCTCGTGTGTCTCTGTGTGTCCCTGTGATGGACTGGAGACCTGTCCATAATGTCCCCTGCCTCAGTGATAGTTGGACATGGGCACTAGTGACCCCTGTGACCCGAAAAGGAAAAAGCAGATAGACATAATGGATGTAAGGATGTTTGTCTTTGAGAATGGCATCTTTAACCAAGTGATCTCAAATAGTTCATCAGTTGATGATACACATCCAGTGATGACTTTCTAAGAGTTTTACTAAAATCCATTCTTTGGTTGATGATAGATTTTTCTAAAAGACAGACAAACGACTGCACAAAAACACAATTTCCAAACTGTCATAGAGGCAGGCAATGACTTAAAGGAGACCAAATATTGGTTTTATAAATTTTTATGGTATGTCTGTGGGCTATCCAGACCATGTTCATTCAATTTAATGCACAAAATAATTCTTAGATAATAAAATATCCCCTTTCTAGTTGTGCCTTTTCTGACTTCCGTTCTGAACAAGCTGTTTATGATAAGGCCACGCCCTTCAAAAATCTGTTTACATTAACTCCGCCCTCCAAAGGGGACCCTGAGTCAGACCCAGAGGCAGACGCCATTTTGGGCAGGGCAAATGAGGCGCTGACGCGTCGCGTAGGCCGCTGAGAAACATCCATAAGTTCACCCTCCATGTTAAAAACTCTTCGTCTGACTCTTCGAAAACAAGCAATAAGGCTGCAGAGTAACACACTGGCTGCTAACTGCTATACACGCTCTCTCTAGCGGGGACCGCTTTTTTCACGGACCACATCCGGCGCGGACCGGATATGGTCCGCGAGCAGTCGTCCGGTTGATTTAAGAGCCCGTAAATAAGTTTTTTCGTTTTTACTGATAGATAATTAGTTATTAGCGGTACTGCATTTTAACAACAACGAAACATCGAACTCTGAGATGAACTCAGGAAAAACAACCGTGACGTCTTTTATACTGAAGTGGGTGGAGCATCACCAGGGGTTGCTAGGTGAGGGGCTGGACTCAGGCTGGGGTGGGTTGTCCTACGGCTTGTGACATCACAAGCCGTAGGATTTGAAAACGAGACATTTATATCACTTAAAAATAAATATACTTAGAGTAAATAAACCACCGGGTGCATTTTTTTGGCCCTAGGACTGTTTTTTTAAGAAGTACATAACCAAAGTTGAGTAAAAAAAAAACATTCAAAAGTGAATTTTGCATCTTTGGTCCCCTTTAAAGTGTGTTTCAGCTTCATTTCAGTTCCAGGTCTTTAGTGAACAGGAATCAGATCCACTCTGTAAAGGTTCTTGCCTGTGTGACAAGAGCCTGGTGATGCATACAACAACATCACCTCATGAATTTATGATGCAAACATTCTAATAAATCCTCAGAATATCATGGTACTTTTTTGGACACACAGTTTCCATGGGATAATAATACCATGGTATATATTATTGTACCATAATACCATGAGATTATGGTAGAATACAATTTTTATCAAAACATATCAGGAGTTTTAAACCTTCAGTGAAAGATAACACATTTGTAACTACTACAAATGAGCACGAGATTGAGAGAGAGCACAGCAGGGTGAGAGTAATATGATGCTGTGTGGTACTGCTGTTTCCTGTCTGCGTACATATCACTTTCCACAGATTCTCAGCAATGAGTGTCCTTTATTTAGGACAACAGTGTTTTCCTGATACAGTATCTATCTATACATGTCATTTTGACTTTCTATCAAACCACTTCCACAATTTTAGTTTGTTTCTTATTTTTTCACAAGAACTTTGTAGTTCACAAAATTTCTGGGATGTCTGTTTAACAGTTTATTTTATTTAAAGTTGTTGCAAAGATCATGCCTGATACTGCAAGCACAAATTGATCATGCACAATTAGTTTTAAGTATTTTGACATTACCTATGTCCATCAACCTTGTTTTTTTTCTGATGGCAAAACATCTCACTAGGTTGATTTTAAGGAAACTCCCAAAAAGTAATAATTTATACGTCTACATCTGATCACATTTTGAAAGCACACCAATTCAAGATGGCCACCAAAGCTAAATAATACTAGCTAACACAAAACTGCTGTAAGCCCTTAAGAAGAAATTGCCCTTAGTTACAGAAATGGAAGCAAGTTTGGAGGGGTAATGTCTGAGAGACATCTTTAGCAAATCAAGTGTTAATCAATCCTGTAAGATTTCTTAATATGCTGTGACATAATTTCTCATCATTAGATGCTAAGAAGATTATTTAAATCTAAAACTCTGGTGTGAAAGATGGCAATGTTGGACGATATGCCTTCCCTCAGGCAATGCTATGACTTTTATCTGTATTGTGTTTTATTTTTTATTATTCCTCTAAGCTTCATTGTTTTAATGCTAATTAAAAAGGACTGAAAAAATATAAATATTGTGTTTGGAGTGATTTTGTGTCTGTATTTCCACAGAGTGTGTACGAGTGTTCAACCAGCAAAGTGTTTGCTGCAGTATACTGTAGTTGGCTGAAATGAGAGTTTCAGAGTTAATGGACGGGCTGACAGCAGACTCTTCAACATGTCAGTCTTTGTTATACGCTCTGCAAACAACAGCCTCATGGCTACTGTCCATAGAAGAACAAGACAAAAAATGTTCCCCGTCACTAAAAGATACGACTAGTGAATGTTTGTGGTTTTTGAGATGAGTGTTTTTCTGGACTGGAATTGTACAGGGAATGTTTTATTTTTTTGGTGCAAGATATTCAAGTGTGTAGGAGTTATACTGTGTATAAGAACAGAGGTAGTTTTTTGGTTTGTTGTTTTGCCCAAGACAGTACAAAGTGCTGGATCTTGGAGAGCGGACGAAGCAATTTTATCCATTACCAGATGCAATGGTGGAGCCAAGACCACCGTAGATTATTCAGCCACCACAGCAGCCACCCCAGTCATATGAAGAAACTATAGTTTTAGGCAATTTAAAAACGAGGAAGTATTGTTCTTCAAATGATAGGAGCGGCTGGTTTATATATTTATAAAGAGCCGACCATATTAAATTTTTACGTACCAAACCATTTCTTTTAGAATAATCTTACATTAGCCTAGATGTAGTCACACACCAAAATATGTTAGTACCTCACATATTTTTCAAGTTATTGGACTCACAGCATGAACAAACTGATAGACAGACAGAGTGTATTTCAAATCCCCCCTCTTTGCTCCCTGACGGGGGGAACAAAAAACACAAAAACTGGCATTCCTTAGGGGAAGGATGATGGACAGAGAGTATAGCTCCACGATAGAGGACAACAAAGCACAAAGAGACTCTGAATTTGAATTCCTGCTCTTGTTCACAACTGCTTAACAGTATAAGGTGAATTTGATTAATCTGTTCCATGCTTTTGATATTAAATGATAAGCATTTGTATGTATTTTTTAATTTTTTAACTGTTACAGTAAGAATTTCTGGTGAAAGAAAACCATGACATGTGCTCCCAAAATGAGTCAAGCTGAGCATAGGTAGCAACGCCAACAACTTTCAGTCAGGTGGACAGTTTTTTTTGTTTGTTTGTGCTGAAAACGTTTCACCTTCCATCCAGAAGGCTTCATCAGTCAAGGAAACACAAAACTAATTGTTGTGTGTTTCCTTGACTGATGAAGCCTTCTGGATGGAAGGTGAAATGTTTCAGCACAAAAAACAAAACAAAAAACTGTTCAGATGACCTGACTGAAAATCGAGGGATTGTATACCTGGATTATTGAGCATAGACTTTGTTGATAGGTAGCAACGCAAAATAAGTGAAAATATTGATTTCTGCCGTAATTGAGATTTGCATTCCTTGTGCTCCGGTGAAAACAGACATGTCCTCCTGTGTGCCATCCCTCCGCTTTCCAGTGCTTATTTTTTTCCTGCATACCTTCCTAATTAAAATGATTTGATCAGCTGGCCTCTCAACAAAATTGATCAAGTTCTCCCAACAAGAGTCAGGGTATGGAGGACCCTCTTACCTTGATGGGAACAAATTGGATTCATGATGAAAACTAGATTCTGCTGTTTGGGTTGGTGAAATCTGGATTGTCTATAAATTCAAGTGACGAAGCTTGGCAGCACTCAGACTGATTTATGTGGAGCTGCATCAGAGCTGAGCAGGCTTTTATCAGGACTATGAAATTTCTGGCAGCACCCATGAATGGTGGGGAATAATCTTGGAAAACTGTAAGTTCGACTTTCGGCGTAAGGAATCAAGTCGGCTTTTTGGCGTCACCATCAGAGAAATGTACTAGCGAGACTTTAAAGGACAGAAACGACAAGTAGCTATGTTTACATGGACATACGTAATCAGATCAAACTGCCATTTGGAATAAAACTGTGTAATGTAAACATCCTGTTTAGCTTATTTGTTGTTTATTCAGCCTGATCCGAAATCATTTGTGATCAGAATGAGACGGGTGGTTTACGCCAATTCATAACCCAAACAGTACGCATGTAAACGCTTGATCTGTTAGTTTTTATCTGATGGTGAAAAACTGACCTGACTGCACATGTGCAACTTTGTCATTTCCACCTGGCTAGACGCTAATAATAACATGTCGGGGAAGCAATGAGGCAAGAATTTAAAAGGGTCTGGACTATGCTACAACCTTCTCTTAAAATTCACTGTCTTCACCGGCCTATATGGACATGTATTGCATCTATTTATGTACTATGCTTTGGTAGATTTTTTTTAGGCCTCAAATCGTGCCCTGTCTAGGACATAACGTGATAGATATTTTTAATACCATCTTTTCTCATGTTTTCTTCCCTTTTCTCATCCGAGCAAAAATATTATTCTGAATAAGAATAAGAAAGTCGCGCTAATTAGCATCAGCTTCGTGCACTACGTCCATCTTTCGGACAACTGTATGTACATGTTCTCATTGTATCTCGGTGCAATGATAATAAAGCTTATTCTGATTCTGATTCTGAAGAAGTCCATAAAGATGCCATCTGGCAATCCCAGTAAATAAAAAGGCAAGCATTGTCTACCTTTAAATTTAGTTTGCATCTTCCGGTAGGTCTAACCTTTAAAATTACTTTTTAATTTTTTTATTTACCCTATCTCTGTCAGCTTCTGTATCAATGAATTCCCTTATTTAAATAAAGGACATACATTTATAATGACATCGCTACAGACGAATACATAAAAAAATTCAAAGTGGCTCTCTTATGAACAAAACTCCAAGTTCAGGTGATCCTTCAGCATATTGCAACAAACTTTGTATCCCTTTGCAGCTTTTCAGATGTAGAATTTAATATATATATTTTTTTCTCCATATTGATAAAAGATCATGTAATTTTTCCAGCATGGGTCTCATACCTAATCAAATGTACATTTTTATAAACCATGCAACTGACCTAATAAAACACAGCAATGACTCAGAGAGTTTAATTAATATTCACCCAAGATGTGTTGTGGTAGTAGCTGAGACTCATCCCTAAAACATTGTGAGGCTTTAGTTTGCTCAGTTCATTTCTTCTTGTCTTGATTTGAGGCCAACGACAAAAACAGGAGGAAACAAAACCAACATGGTATAATTATTATTCTGTCATAAATCCTCCACCGTTTTCTCCAAGAGACCTAAGGATGTGGCACTTCCTTAGAAAATGTGACATTTCAAAGCTGGTGAAGATTCTCATTCGTCCAGGACATGATAAAATAAAAAAAAGGCGTTCAATACAGAACAACTGGACTTTATTTGTATTTTCACTGTCTCCTAACTTAATTGATAAAGCTCCTCGGATGAGAAGCGAAACATCTTGTTTGTTACAAATACAGTCCAGTTGTTCTGTATTGAACGCCTTTTTTGACATTTCAAAGCATCCAAAATAAGATAAGAACCAAAAAATGCACTTGAATCTTATTTAATCAACAGAACAAAGTGTTTACTGGGACTGAAATGACCGACAACCTTACGTGGAATTTAAAATCCAGTTTGCTTAATTGTTTATTTTTCCCCTTAGTCGGATTATTTTCTATCTCATCTGAATAATGTAGGACGACCTAATTATCATCATGTTTATCATTACTCCAACAAACATGTTTACATTCATGATTGTGAAATATGTTTTGAATGTTTGTTAATTTTAGTTCAACAGTGTAGATAAGCTGCTCCCAGTGGAAGGCAATTGGTGCTAATGGTCAGTTTGACTCGACTACTGTAATCAAGCTGAGCTACTGATCAGCTTAGATCTAAGTGAGTGGAAATTAACTGATACGACAGAAAACATAAACCTCCAGGCATCAGTGTAAAACACATTTTTTGGGTATAATAAAATAGCTGCTATGACTTAATATAAATACTATAAATCAGACATTTCAGAGATATTAAGCTGAAATTTGGTGTGCTGGCAGTGGCTTTGAATGTTATCCACCCATTGAATGGCCATTATTAGTTGTTATCATCTCCATGGGTACCTCCTAGTAGGTTTAAAGGTACGTTCTTATCACTGATAATATTCAACTTTGGCCACGTCTAAAACCAGAAGTTTTTGGTTAGCTTTATTTAACCCTTTTGCTAAACCTAACCTTACACCTGACCCAGAACACTGACCCTAAAGGCTGAGTTATAATCGCACTTTGGTCCGCAGGCTGGAGCGCGCGCGTTGCACACGCACTGTGCCGTGCGGCGAAATGCGTTTACAGTGTCGTCGCTGTGTTTATAGTTGACGCACGGCGGCGCATGGCAAAGTGCTGTTCTTTTACGGACCAGCAGGTGGCAGTACCCTCTAAAACCTGTGCATATGTTGCAAGAAAGGGTAGAAGAAGAAATCTACCGTAGAAGAAGAACTGTTTGAAATCACACAACAACAAAAATGCTCCGCTCGCGTGCTGAACTGTTGTCCAGAGGAGCAAATCATTGTGTCTTGCGGTTTTAATGCATGGAGTCAGCGAGGAGGAAGCGATCACGTGACTTTTGGCAAAACAACAAAAGAAAAGTCCAGCTCAGAGATGAATAAGGTGAATTTAATACATTTGTATCACATAAAAACATTCCTCCATGCGTCGCGACGCAGTCTCCATGACCACAGCGGCACAGAGAGCTGCAGACTCTGACGTGAAGGTCCCCACCCGACATGTCAAACAATTCTGTAGCGCCCACCGCGCGCGCACTAGGCTTGCAGAGTTTCAAAAATTCTGAGGTGCACGACACGCGCCAAGACCACGCGCGGGGCCAACGCGCAGGGGCGGGGACTGCGATATTGCGTCACTTTTGGCGCGCGCCCCCTTGCACGCTGCGCGACGCGTCGAATATAAATCTAGCTTCAGCTTAACCCCCTGAACCTATTATCAGTGGTACCTTAAACCTACTAGGAGGTGCAGGAGGGACAGTCTGAATGCTACTAATAGGGATGATGACAACTAATAACGGCCATTTAATAGTTGATAATTCAAAGCGGGTGACGTTGGTAGATGAGAGAAACCTGCATTAAATATAGAATTCAAATAAAATATTCAAAATGGCCACCAAAGCTGCATCTAAATGACTTTAATTCTGGTACTTTTACACATATAGAGCTGACATTTGGTGAGGCTATAGCTGAGAACATTCCTCATCACATACTGACACCAAATCAAAAACCCAAGATGGCTACCATAGCTTAAAAAGAAAAAATGACAATGCCTCTTGATTTTTTTGCCATATTGAGCTGAAATTTGTTATAGTGGTAGCGGAGAGCGTACCCCAACACATGGTACTGTCAAATCAACATTTTTAATTGGCATCAACGTGGCAGTCCTCGTCAAAGTCTCTCCAGGAACTTTTTAGTATGTCCTCTTCCTTACATGTTACTCTAAAAGCACCTGGGCTCTTCATGACATTATGAAGACAATCTGCTTTTGATTTTGCAGCACAGATTTGAGAAAGCTGGAAATTACTGTGTTTACTGTTGTGTTGCATCATCTTGGTACACTACTGGGAACTGAGGAGACCCACTGCAGTGGTTTTAAGGCATTAGATTTTTACTTATTTTTGCTTTATATGGAGCTGTGCAGCTGTTTTGTTGTCCACTTGGTCATATTTTATCTAATAATGAGCTAAACATTAATTATGGATTAGTTAATGCACAGGAAATTCAGTACAAACTAATGATCATCAGCTTTTGGAGTCAACACAATTTAAGATAACTGTCACATTTAGCTAAACTTAACAAACACAAAAAAATGTTTATCATTCAATCAGTTTAAACGGTACTGAATTAAATTTGGTGTGGAAGTGCCTAAGCACAATCACCAACTCCTACTCTAAGCACTAACACACATCACACAAGAAAGCACATCAGTTTGAAACATTGGCATGCAAGGTATGGATATTGTGCATTCCTTCAAAAATTCTTAAAAGTACATTTTCCTCAAATGATTGGGGTGGCTGAAGATTAGCAGTAATCTACAGAGGCCAAGGCCACCATTGGCCACCCTCTGGCTCAGCCATTGCACCTTGTCATGGTGCGCTCTACTCTCCAGGGTATGTCTATCAAGGAAACAAACAAAACTACCTTACCAAAAACATTTAGGTGTACTTGCATTGCCAGTTCAATCCCAGTCCAGAAGAAAACTCATCTTGAAAATAACAAACATTCACAATTCAAATCCCTCTGCAACAGGCGGCATACTGCTTGTTATTTTTTATGTGTGTTCTTGTGATATGCAACACAGTGAAATAATTCTTATTTGACTTTCACTGTTGTCTTATGTTCCGTAGTTTATTGATCCTTAAATACATTTTTTTTTTCATTATATGTTTTTACAGATACAATATTAAACGTCTGCCTTCATACATTGAAACTTAATCCCCTTCAAGTGTTGGAATCAGTAACTCAATGTGTTAGCTGACAACAGGTGAACAACTTGGTCATATTTCAAAATAAGATCCCCCCATCATTTTTGGAAAAAGAGTTTGAAACGCAGACCGACCCACTTTCCCCCCGAAAACAGACATTCATCTGCTGAACAAAGACCTGCAGCTTTCAAATCCAATCTCTTTCCATGTTTTCTGTGTGACATTATTACTTATTTATATGGGCATAGGCCAAGTAAACACAATAGATGTATGCAATAAATAATGTAGACAGTGAAAGAGGGCTTTTAGGACACTTTACACTGGATATACACATTTTAAGAATGGCTAGGAAAATATAATATATTCAGATCAATATGTCACATGATTTATCATGATTGCTTGGGTATTTTGGGACAGCTGTGAAGAATACAGGAATCACACATTTGCACTAAATTGCATGACAGCTTGGAATTGCTACAAAATGTTAGTCATTCAAATTAATCTATTCTAAAATGTTATTTTAAAACATGCAAAAAGGAAAGAAACACAATTTCTTTATGAAAATAGTTTTTGCTTGAGAGGGTGTATGAAACAGAATAAATCTTACGTTTTGCATAAAAGTTATTTAACAAAACATATTGTCTATCACGCATATCCTACCAAACTCATCCATCCATCCATCCATCCATCTTCTTTATCAATTTCCTCTTTTCCAGGTCACAGTGGTCACTGGTGCTAATATCCAGCACTCACTTTGTCAAAGGTGGGAGACATCCTGGACATGTCTCCAGTCCATCACAGGGACACATCGAGACTAACGAGACTAACAACATTAACTCTCTCACTTATCTAGAGATACTTTAGAGTTACCAGTGAGCCTAGCATGCATGTTTTTGGTTTGTGGGAGGAATCAGTGGTAATTGGATAAAACGCATGCATGTACTGGGAGAACATACAAACTACACCCAGAAAGGGAATTGTGCAACTTTTTTTCCGCTGAGCGGCAACAGCTTTAACCACTGCACTGATGTCCCACCTACAGGTTAACAATGCTATTTCATAATCTGTGTGAACTTCATAGATTAGATTAATGAAATGGATTGGATATCCATTCAACATGTTAGTCTCACTGAGCCTTGATGACTCATTAACAAGAGAGACCTGTTGTATGTGAGACATGTGAGAGATTATGAAACGATAAATGAAATACCTTATACACTTTCACATGTCCTTTCTGTGAAACGTCTGCAAAGACAAATCTACCCCTTTGCTGCTTCTGATGGTTCACACATTACCAATATAGCTGGCAATATCTCACATCGATGTAAACTTTTAGGAAAGAAGCAAACATTGTGGAACTAAAACAGGCATGGAGCAGAAATCAGCTGTGCTAACTTGTAGCAAATTAATAAATGAGTCACATTATGTCTCCCTCATATCATTTACAGAACATGATGAATTACATCAGTTCAGTGATCCTTATGGAAGTTAACTAGTTTATTTTGAGGAAATGAAAGTTGCTATGTGCCATACTTTTATATTACATTAGTGCTTAGTGTATTTCTAATTGATGTTTTTCTTAGTCAATCCTAGATGTTATTACTGTTTTTCTCTTACATTTTGTTGTTCGATGTAACTGGGACCCTGTGTACATACTCTCGTTTCATCACATGTACCACATGTGGTGATAATGACAATAAAGATTCTCTGACTCTCTGACTCTGATCTTCCCTCTGCAATAAATGTGTTGTTGCTTAATCCTGTTAGCAGTTGGTCACAACATTCATGCAGGCTTACGTTTCACATGTTGACTGTTTCGGCTTTGTTACTACCTTGCTTTATGATACAAGGGAGCATAAGGGTTGGGTTTGCTTCAACCTCTCTTGCTATCCCTATCCATTCACCCATTCACACAGCCAAAAGAAATGTAAGTCTTTTAGGCGTTAGTTCTTCAGTCATTTAGGGCTTGAAGTGTTTTGTGAAAGTACTCTTTTTCAAAAAAAGCAAACGTACAGTTTTAAACCACCTTTCCTAAGAAAGTGCACCAACTGTTACTTGTTTGCAATCACTGCTTCTAAAAGTCCCAAATTCTAAGTACACTCCACTTCAATTTGGCTTTAGATGTGGGCAGCACAAATCCATCCACCATCCATCCATCATGTTCCGCCTGTTCCGATTTCGGTTCACGGGGTAGCATCTTCAGCAGGGAGGTCCAGACATCACTTTCCTCAGCCACCTCTTCCAGCTCTTCAGGTAGGACTCCAAGGTGGTCCCAGGCCAAATGAGACGTAGTCTCGCCAGTGCATCCTTGGTCTTTCCCAGGGTCTCCTCCCAGTTGGTCATACCCAAAGCACCTAAAGAGGCACCCAGGGAGCATCCTTACCAAATGCCCGAATCACCTCAACTGGCTCCTCTCGATGTGGAGGAGCAGCAGTTCTACTCTGAGTCTCTCCAGGATTACGGAGCTTCTCACCCTGTATCTAAGGGAGAGTCCAGCTACCCTGCAAAGGAAACTCATTTCAACCGCTTGTATCAACAATCTCATTCTTTCTGTAACTACCCCGAGTTTGTGGCCACAGGTGAGGGTAGGAACGTAGACTGAGAGCTTTGCCTTACAGCTCAGCTCTCTCTTCATCACATCGGACCGGTACAGAGCCTGCAAAAGAATGTCTGCAGAAGTAGCACAGATAAAACATATACAAAACAAGTTTACAACATAATGTATATATTCTGAAGAGTTCTGCTTATTTGTTCCATCAATGCACTCCATCAAATATTACACACTGATACACCAAACTATCATGTTGTGCATTGGATATTGTTTAATTGTTTTTATCGTAACTGTCATCTCTGCTCAGTGATTTTCGTAACGTGTTTAACTTATTCACCGCATGTTGTGGTGAGGTGTAAGGCTGTTTCTGAGCTCCCTCTCTCCCGTCCTGTTTGTGGTTGTAAAGATAAACGAGGACAAATGCAGTCCTCTCCTTGTCATCAGCCTCCATAGCTGGCAGCTATAATGCCCTGCTGTGCTTATCAAATGCCAAGATGACAGATTTAATTAAAGACCCTTACGCTCCTCATTCAGCCCAACCCTGTGTCTGTTCTGGCTTCTGCACTGCAGGGGTTTACAGGAATCACTGTGTGACAGGGTTTGATAAAGTCATTAGGCTTCCAGACTAATAATAGAAAAATGGGTAGGGGTGTCCTTTTGTTAACCACAAGATAGGCACCATTGCTAGCATGTAACACAAGAGGATGAATGCTTATGGAAATGAGAAGGGCTCATGTAATGGAGGATCACTAATCTAAGATGATTGGAAGTACAGAGGGAACTGCAATATGAAAAAAAAACAGCACATAGGATTAATGGCACACAAAACGACTCTGTATAAATTTAATCAGGAAAGGAAATGGATCCCTGCTTCTTCAGGATTGGTTTGTGAGCAAGCACTGGCTATAGGTTACATAAATGAATCTGCGAGTGTAAAATGTAGAACCTAGCCTGTGGCACGTGGTTTATCTTAATGGTTTTTTTTTTTTCATGCCGTTCTTTCCTCAGTGCTGCCTTAGTCAAAACACAGTCTGCTGTTTGTAACAACGAGTTAAGCGTTTGATTGCCAAGTAGTGCAAAAGTGAAAGCTACAGGGACATGTGCAGTCAGAGTTCGCGTCCTCAAACCTTTCTATCGCAGTTGGAAAGAAATCCTTGCATTTCAAATGAACTCGTTGGGAAAAAAAAACCTACTTCTACTGGATGTGGAATTTTTGTATATATACAGTACATGCACGGCACAAAGTCTACAAAAATCCCATCACGCATTCCAGCCTGGCCTTTTCCACTCCGTCTCCTCTGGTTCAATGGTTCATTTGTTGGCTCTGCCATCGTTTTATTTTCACTCCCTTGGCCATGATTACAGCGCACACATTTAAATAATTTAATTTGCAATGCCCTGCTACATAATCACATTCTTCCTTCCCTGTCTTCCTTTTCACTGATGCTTCAACTCCCTGTGGGCAAATTTCCCCCTCTGTCTCTATCTGTCAGTTAGCAAAAGTACTGCTTCATTAAAGCCACAGAACTTTGATTTGATGGTGATTATGCTCTTGTCTTTCTCCTAGCTTTTATAAGACAGTTTGAACTTAATACGAAATACTTCTTCACAAGCTTTACTATGAATGGCTATTAATTACAGCTCACTCATGTTTCAGTCAAGTGGGAATATTTGTCTCACTAATGCTATTTTTGCCCCCACAATACTTTTGAACTCCTAAAAGATAAGCAAAGAAAGGGGTTATTGACAAATGTGCTGATCTTTAAAAGCATTGTGCCATCTTATTTTGTTTGCTATTACATTGTCTAGATAATATTTTCAACAACGTTGCAGAAATACAAACTCTGTTGTGAAAAACCTAGAAAAAAGATTAAATACAATTACTCTGTTCCCACCTTCCATTTTTATATTTTGACTTGATGAGTAGTGTTTCTATATCTGATTATTACCTGACTGATAAACCAAAAAATACGAGGTTGAGATAAAAAAAAAATAAAAAAGCAACTTGGAATAGACCTTTTACCAGTTGACGTCATCGCGCATGCGCACTCGTATTTTTCCAGAATTTTCCGGAAGTCGGGGGTAATAATACTACTCTGGTCGCGGTGGTGATCCTAGCTCCGTACGGTGGTGATCCGTGGATGGTGGTGATCCAAGCTCCGTGGATTACGTTCCTACATTACATCTTGGATATGGGAAACAGACAAAACAGAACAACCTCCCGCAGCAGAATGCTACTGGACAGTTGCTAAGCTAGCAGCTAGCTAGGTCTACTACGAGACCTCGCTGTTCCTCAGTCCACTGCCTGTGTTGAAGTTTCAACCTGTTTCAACCTGCGACATGCAAAGAGATTCTTCCTTCAACCCCCCTGAAGAAATAACAGGTGAATAAAATAGCATAAAACATGCAGCTGTATAAGAATGAACAGACCACTGCACTGTTAGCTGTCATCATTTGAACTCTTTCTGCGTTGAAAAAATATACAGTAGTAGTTTCCACAAGACAAACATGTTTTATTAACATTATTTGAGGTCTGACTTTAAAAACATTTCAGCCATTTCTCTGTTTCTGTAAGTCATTCGCACAGTTTTGCTGGGAGCATCGGTGAAATGCTGTCACAGAAAAAAAAAGCAATCCTGTCATCAATGTGTAAAAGCATACAGTTTACAGTAACTATACACAAGACTGTTTTGTTTATTGTCAAACATGAATAAATACTTTGTTTTACAGCAGCAACTGTCCACCAACTCCTTGCTGACAAAGGGTTTGATGTCAAGTCAGAGGTGGAAAAAGAGAAGTTAGTCTGTTCAACCCCCCTGAAGAAATAACAGGTGAATAAAATAGCATAAAACATGCAGCTGTATAAGAATGAACAGACCACTGCACTGTTAGCTGTCATCATTTGAACTCTTTCTGCGTTGAAAAAATATACAGTAGTAGTTTCCACAAGACAAACATGTTTTATTAACATTATTTGAGGTCTGACTTTAAAAACATTTCAGCCATTTCTCTGTTTCTGTAAGTCATTCGCACAGTTTTGCTGGGAGCATCTGTGAAATGCTGTCACAGAAAAAAAAAGCAATCCTGTCATCAATGTGTATAAGCATACAGTTTAACTATACACAAGACTGTTTTGTTTATTGTCAAACATGAATAAATACTTTGTTTTACAGCAGCAACTGGCCAACAACTCCTTGCTGACAAAGGGTTTGATGTCAAGTCAGAGGTGGAAAAAGGGAAGCTAGTCTGTTCAACCCCCCTGAAGAAATAACAGGTGAATAAAATAGCATCAAACACTGTGCACAGTTTTGCTGGGAGCATCGGTGTACGGTGGCCCTGAGGTGCAAAACACATTAACAAATAAGTGTTTAGCCTTATTTGTTAATGTGTTTTGCACCTCAGGGCCACCGTAGGAGTGTTGTGACCTTTTTTAGCAGTAAGTGCAATAAAGTAAAAATATCTTTGTAAGTACAGGTGTTTACAGCAGCGTCTAACTGGCCCGGCGGTGCACAAAGATTCGCTTGCCCGCTGGGCCGACACGCATTTATGGACCTGTCAGGCCTGTCATGATCCAAATATATGTATTTTAAATAAATTATGTCGACCGTGACATCACATTTGTTGAAGTTTTTGAAGGACATCACGCTAATCCAATGAAAACTCACAGCACTCCTCAGCTGGCTCAGTCATTCCCTCCCCAATTTGACCAAATTTATATACTGTATTCAAATCCATGTTTATTACAGTAATTGATTAATGAGATAGTCCACACATCCCAAAACACATTGATTGTAGTACATTAAATTTAGAAATGAACACACCAACCTTTAAAAATAAAGAAACTGTGCTCTAATTTGACTTTTAGTGAAGTGGAACTTTTGTTTAGTTAAATTTTTTAATCTGTTAATATACAAATGCTGTTTTAGTGTGCTGGTGAAGATTCTCAGTCGTCCAGGACATGATAAAATCAGAACAAGCGCTCAATGCAAAAACAACTGGACTTTATTTGTTGCAGAAAGGGTGAAACGTTTTCTGCAACAAATAAAGTCCAGTTGTTTTTGTATTGAGCACTTGTTCTGATCTTCTGGTATGTGTTGTTTCTGTTTGTGACTTATATAAATAATGTGTGTGCTTGTGAGACATTTAAAGATGTTTTGAACTTCTGGCAGGTCTCTCTGATGGCGTGGAGATTGAACAGGGGTCGCGGTCGTCAGCTACTTCATCTGCCGGAGAGTCTGGATCGAGAAACCACAGCCAGGGCTTTGAGCATATCTTAAAAGGAAAAAAACAAGGAGTTTTAAAATCTAGACAAAATAAAGGAATTAAAGAAACATACAGATAAGCGTTATTGGTTTTTAATGTTTACTACTACAACCTGCAATAGGTCAAGAATGGCTCCACGCTCAAAATGTCCTTGTGAAGACCAGCCAGCAGTGATGGTGGGCTCATTCCGGTCATCAGGATGTCGTGGGTCAAAACACAGTCTGTTCAGCGTTCTCCTGGAAAACTTCTCAACATAGATGTCATGCCTTAAATGACACCAACATGAAAAATGTGGTTGATATCTAACACATATTAGCAAATCTATTTGTAGAAGTGTTTTTTAAAAAATGTCAAAAAACTATTCCAGATCTTACCATTGTAGAAAACATTTAAAACCGTACATATGTGATTGCATTTATTATCTAGTGCCACTAGAAAACAACAATAATTAACACAATACAATAAACTACAATTGTACAATGTTGAATAGTTTTTTGACTGGGATAAGACAAGATAAGTGATATTGTATTATTCCAATTGTTGGTGAAGTTTCACTGAAAGTCACCTTTCTGGGTATTTGTGTTATAAGCGTAATATGAAATGTCTTCAGGAACACTGATTAAACTCACTTTAAAACTTGCAGCTCATCCAAGTAGCAGGTGCAGTTCGTTTTTGGGCTGGTCTCTTCCATGTACAAGGTAACTGGGTGCAGGTTGGTGTATTTCCAACATGGTTGCAGCCACATCCTCTGCAAAAACAATCACAAACACAATATACAACTATTGTATGTGTCATTATGGAATTCACATGCAAAATATATTGTTTGTAATATATTTAAGATTTTCACACATGTTACGTCTAAAGTGTAAGCTGTATAAACAGCATAAGTGCATTAGTAAATCAAAGATAATTAAATTTCCCTAGGAAAGCTATCACTTGGGATAGTTATTATTTTTCACATCACAACATCACCAATTGCCTCAGGTTGTATTTAAGACATAGTTTACAGAAATCAAATAAGAAATAAGGACGCTGTGAACATTTGTGTGACTCAAACGTCATGTTTTTGTTTACATACTGTGCTTATACTGACGGCTCATTATGAAGACATGGCGCTAGTTATAGCAGCTAACAGAAGATGTTGAACCTGTAACAATAACCAAACCAGTCTAAATATCAGAAGTATTGGTGTGAGAAATTTAAAACATTTATTTCTGACGCTTGGATAATACAGGTTGTTGACAACTACACACAACGGCTCACCCTGCTGGACATCCGCAAAAAGCCTGAAGGATTTCCCCAATTTCCATCAGCGCACACAGTCACCTCCTCTCGTATCTGCGGCACAATGTTCAGGCATTTTGACCAGTGGTTGTCCACTATTTTAAGAAATCAAGCTTCTAAATTACAACTCTCTATCATTACGAAGCTCCTCGGCTCCTTCCTAACCCCCGGCATCCGGTTTCGGCTTTTTGCCGTCCAATCAGAACGCTCGTTTCTGCCGAGCTTTGCGTGATGACGTCAACTGGTAAAAGGTCTATTGGACAACTTTTGCAAGCACCAAACAAGAAAAGCTAAAGCAGCCAGGAGATGTAGGGTTGACAAATTTTACAGACACTTCTGAAACATTGAAAACATTTACGACTCGCTACTAAAAGACAAACTTTTTTTCTATGTATTTTTGGGTATATCTCTGTTATGAATCATTGAATGAGTTTGAAGAAATGTACTGGAAGTAATCATTAGAGATAAATGTACATCTGATTTACCTTTAAAGTTTTTTGTTTTTTGTTGAACATTTGTATACATTTCATTTAAAAACATGACAATTAAAAAAACTAAACAAGATATATATACCGGTATGTATATATATATA
>JBBPBX010011696.1:20449-39486 GCA_038048925.1 Garcialebias charrua
ATACACACACAATACAATACAAAAAAAGTAAATAAAATAAAATGAAAGGTGGCAGAAGAAGAACTAGTCTTATGAAAACTGCCCCTTTTTACTTAATTCTAATGTAAATCAAAATATTTTTACAAAATTTTAATTAAAATGTAATTCACAAAGATAATAACAATCTAGCTAAATTAAAAACATAAAAACTCAAACATCTAAATCAAATCAGACAACAACTTAAGTAGATATATTATTAACGATTTCCATATTCTTTCAAGAAACTCGTCTTTATCAGTCTCTTAAATGTACTGTATACAGTGATCTGGCATTTTTAACGTTATCTTCCAAACCATTCCACAATCGTATTCCCTGAATTATTGTGGATCATTCTTTCAAACTAGTACTAAAATAAGACTTCACAAACTGTATTTCCCTATATAAGAAGGCTGTCAAAGTTAGCTGACCATAAAAAATATAAACAAAGTAGCTTTTTTCCATTTGACATATTTTGTATTGCTATACTTAGAATTGTGCAGTAGGAGTTGAGATTATTCCACACTATGCACACTGACAGAATTTACAAGATACTGGTCTATAATTTTGCCAATATAATCATACTAACATCACTAGCACATTGTCTGTTAGCAAAAATTCTCATAAACCACTAGACATATTTTATTCAGCGGGTTTGGATGTTGTCAGTCCATACAATGGGCGTTATTAACTGTTATCATCCCCATTTGTAGCGGTGAATAGGTCACAATCTACCTACTAGCATGTTTAACAGAACATTATCAGTGGTGTTATCGCTGTGAGTAGGCAGCCTGTTTCCGTAAACCCGGAAGTGTAGCGTTTTTTGTTTTTTTTCAGCTTATGTAACCGTTTTCCTGAACCTAACCTTAAACCTGACCCAGAGGACCAACCCTAAACCTAACCCCCTTACCCTTGTGCCTAAACCTAACCAAGACCCTAAACCTAACACCAGAGGTTTTACTCGAAACTTTAACAGGTAGCTAAAGACGGAGCCTGCTGTCATTGCTTGTAACGGTGACAACGTACCTTTAAACCTACTAGTAGGTACAGTAGGGGCATTCTGACCGCTACGTATGGGGATGATAATAATTGATAAGGGCCATTTTATGGTTGATAACATCCGAAGCGGGTGTTTTATTGAAGTGTTGAGGAAATGTAAACGAGATGTACGTCTTTCACTAAAACTACAACTTTGGAAGCCAATCAAATACAAAATGGCCACCAAAACCAACTAACTTTACAAATCATAAGAAAATCATAGTCAGTTTAACTAACTTTGGAATATGTTTGTTGATATTATACTTGAGTGTTCTTCACAACACAAACTCCATGTGCAACTAATTGTACAAGATCTTTGCTACAAAGCAATAATGATTGGTTTTTCGTGTCTCACAACATCAAAAACCCCTGACTGGGTGATTAGACCTCGACTTGCATTCCAGTTGCAATCACCAGATGTAAAGCCGATGTGGTGTTCTCTGCAGCGTCACTAGCACCATTTATGGCCCTCCTCTCGGCTGCCCCAACAGAGCCCAAATGGCTGAACGTTTGACAGGGAAACAGCAATCTAAAGTGTAGTGTCCACTGTACTACAGTGGGAATGTCCTGCAAAGTATCTCCATCGTACTTCTATGGGCTTGTAGAATATCATCCAGCCCTTGCCCCTGAACGACTCTGCAATTGATCATAGACTATTGTATTTTAAGTACCATGTATCCATGTTCTACATACTAAAATATATACAGTATTGGACCATCCAACCGACTGTCACTTGTTTTGATGTCCAGGCTTATTTTAGATAATAGTGAAAGTAGGGTCTTAAAAAAATGTGGATTCATTCATTCAACCTTTATTTATACAGGCTAGCCTCGTTGAGTCACGGGGACTCATTTACAAGAGGGACCTCTCACTCACACCAAACAAACAACCATCCACTCTCACACTCACACCTAGGGTCAATTTAGAGTCACCAATCAGCCTAACAAGCATGTTTTTTGGTCTGTGGGAGGAAACCGGAGTACCCGGAGGAAACCCACGCAGTAGGTAATCACAGTAATCACCTCAATAATTAACATCATACAATGCAAGTTCTAAAATTTGTCCTAATGTACAATGGATTTACCTTTTGGAGTAGATCAAATCCAAAATAGCCACCACAGCACAAAACATCTATAACGGGGTTATAGTTATTTTTTTTTGCGTTGGCATTGGAAATTTTAATCTGCATCTAAAGCAAACAATGCTGTTTTTAGACCAAGAACATAAAAACTTTATTTTAGCACTTTGAGATTTCATTAATGAAAAGTGCGTTATAAATTGAATTCATTATTATTATTATTATTATTATTATTATTATTATTATTATTATTATTATTATTATTATTATAATAACTTTTTTGTAAAGGCGTCAGATGCTAACACTGATCTGTTGTGAAGCTCTTTTTATACTCATGGTAAGCCTGTTTATATGTTGTGCAGCCTCGTAGGAGAGTCACTGGGAATAAAATAAATTGATAAGCTCTGTGTACGACATGTATTCCCCCGTTAGGATTTAGAGTTCTACATGTTGGGCTTCAATCACATGCAGTTCAAAGACAATGGGCTCAAAGACAGTGGCAGGATAAGGGAGGCCAGGAAAGTTATGTGAGTAAACACATGTAGAAAGAAAAACAGAGAGCAGCTGAAAATATGGCCGTACGATGGAGCACTGGCACCCTGCTCTTGTGCTGGCGTTGCATCAACAACTTGATGGCCAATTAGCGGTAAGTAGTGTGCAGGTGGGGGGCCCATCAGTCTGAAATCTCACACAGTCTAATCCCTGCTCACCTATTTCTTTCATTCTTTGCTCATGTTAATTTTCCTTGTCCTGTGGCCGCCCACTCACTTACACATCTCTCCCAGGGTCCAGGTCCTCCTTCAGGGCTTGCTGAGGCCAGATGGCTTTCACTGTTGTGTCATTGCATGAGTTTGTGTGTTAGCGTGGGTTTTGCTACCTCCTAGACAACAAGCCACCGGCCAACCAAAGCTGTGGGGCTTCGCTTTAGCTAGTGGCACTGATTGAGCCATGCTGGGAAGTGCCAAATAATTCATTCATATCCACAGTATTCCTACGCCCCATGATGCTTTGCGCGAAATGTGCACACGACTTCCGGTTGACCGGAAACCCCGTTTGTTTACATGCGAGTAATACAGTTGAAGACAGTCCAAACTTTGTTGTTTTAGTTCATTAAAAATGTGGGAACACCACTCGTTTTGTTAAAAGAGGAGGGACAAATAAAAAGAAATTACAGATGTTACCTGATCGCGCAGACATAATTTAAAAATAACGCGTTTGCTCCGGCCTCTCGGCTAAGGTTTATTAGCAGCTATCTCGGCTAAAGATACCAGTCGCGTCTGAGATCTATCGTTTTAAGACAGTAAATCTTCCAAAACTCTCATTAATAAACCCTCCCCGACTAAAAAGATGTTACCTGATCGCGCAGACATAATTTAAAAATACATAAATAGCGAACGCGTTTGCTCCGGCCTCTCGGCTAAGGTTTGTTAGCAGCTATCTCGGCTAAAGATACCGGTCGCGTCTGAGATCTATCGTTTTAAGACAGTAAATCTTCCAAAACTCTCATTAATATCCCTCCCCGAATAAAAAGAAATAACAGATGTGACCTGATCGCGCTGACATAATTTAAAACTACATAAATAGCGAACGCGTTTGCTCCGGCCTCTCGGCTAAGGTTTATTAGCAGCTATCTCGGCTAAAAGTACCTGTCGCGTCTGACATATATCATTTTAAGACAGTAAATCATCCAAAACTCTCATTAATAAACCCTCCCTGAATAAAAAGAAATTACAGATGTTACCTGATCGCGCAGACACAGCCATAGAGAAGGATGCAGGAACACTCTTTCTTTGTTTTGGGTCCGTGTTGAAAACACTGTTGTTTTAGCCAAAGATTTAGCTTGGTCCGGTTGTTGGTGCAGCCGCGAACAGCACAGCAGGTACCTGAACCCCGGTAGGACATTTCAGTAAACGTTCCGTTTAAACAAAAGCTGTGTTTGCTCCGATAAAATGAATGAAAATAACTTTCAAAAACACCCGCGATCCATACTCCACCTATGGAATACAGGCACTTCCGGTGTCGGACAGGAAGTACAATGCACATTCGCTTCTACAGTGACACCCCCAAGAATACTGTGGATAGTCAAGCATACACTGCTCTCATCATGCCTCATCCTCATGTTTTAACTAAGGCTTGCAGGGATGAGTTCAGTGGTTTCCTGGGGAGACCACAGGACAAGCCAATATGTGGCGGCAAGAAGCATATTTTTATACAAGACAAGCTGAAAATCTACTGCCTAGCTCTGGGATCAAACGTGTGGGCACTGTTGTGGCCCACCACTAAAAGGGACATGTATTGCCATGTTAGCAAATACCTCATGAACCAGTTGACAGGTTTTAAGGAAATTCTCGGAAAATAATCACTGGATTAACATCATCACCTGATTAGATTCCGTCAGTCAGTCTTTTTTTATTTTTTTTACCTTCACATGGTAAGTGAGGATGGATACAAGTTGAAGTTTGATGAAGGCTGTGAATGAAAAAAAAGAAATGACGAGGTCTCTACAAATGCTGCAGGGCAGGCCTTCGTTGCACTGATCTGCGTGCCAGCTGTGGAACATGGAGGAGGCTAGACCTGTAAACATGTGACCCAGGTAGTTGTACTTTGTATGAGGAAATCTAAAATAAAGTTTTAATGTTTCATTGATTTTTGTATGAACTAGTTTTGAACATCTTTACTCTGATATAGTTAAGTATTTTGCTGTTTTCTGAATCATACATTCGTAAGAGCTGTCACTTCTTGTATTGTTACAACCATCATCTTTGTAACTTGTATTTTCCATTTAAAACCTCAGAGAAATGGATGCATCATATACCCTCATATTTCTGGAAATTATTTATTTAATGTATATATCAGTTTATTTATACATCAAGCATGTTCAATGTGGCAAAAATATAAAAATAAATGTGAAAAAGTCAAAATATGCTATTCAGTCTCCAGCTAGCTCTCTTTGCAATATTAGTATGTTGATGTCAAAATGTCCACCATAAGTTATGTAAATTTTATGATGTAATTAATTACATACATATACAAATGTGTAACAAACTTAATTGTATGTACTGTATTCATTAGACAAAAGTGTATTGTCTGTATATACACAAACTATCCTTTATAACTGGTCTTTCGTATTTTAGAGGGTGTATAAATGATACATAGATCATAGCCAACACAAAAATAGCTCTAAGTCAAATTTATAAATACTGAGCAAAAAAATTGTAGTAAATGAGACGCCATCAAAACAAATAATCGAAAGCTAACAGATCAAATAAGATCTTGAGAATACCGTATGAGATTGTGCATCACATTGTTTTCAAGATTTGACCAAAAACAATCTGATATTGTCTGCAAGATTCCCATATCTTGGAGAAATGCTGTGCCTTAAAGAGTTTGAAGCGTTAACTGAAAACCCTTTTTTACCAACAACAAACCTCTTTCCTTTATCCTACAACAATGTCCCCCTAAGAGTCTCTCTAGTATAAGCTGTGAATTTTTAATAGAAAACCTGTCCACTGCTTCATGACTCGTGGGCACCCTGCAGCAAAGAGCAATTGCTGCATTTTCAATTCATTAGGCTATAAGGAACACATTTTAATTCAGTTTAATTTGACTTTTGTATTAGAGGCTCTAATGCGGAAATGGCCTTAGGACCAGAGCAGTTACCTGCACTGAATACAAGATCAAGAGTCGTTGAACACAAGATCCTTAAAAGAGCCAGAACTGTCCAATATAATGCATGTGGCAAAACAGTCATCAAAACAAAGAACAAAATTGTCTTAATAGTCGATATTATTATTGATTTTATTTGATTTTATCACTTGTTTTATTTTGATCTTTGCTTTATTACACTTTGTAGCACTTTGAGATTTTTATTAATGAAAAGTGCATTATAAATGGAATTCATTATTATTATTATTATTAATAGGAGTGGGGGTTATAATATATTATTTATGATTATGGTGCACACACAAAATAGACACAACTAGGGTTGCCACATAATTTCATCCATTATCTTTACCCACGTTTTCCTTTTCTGGTCATGGGAGTTACTGGTTCCCATATCCAGCAGAACACCCTGGACAGGTCTCCAGTCTAACACAGGACCAAATGGAGACAAATGAGACAAAATGTCTTCACAATTCACTCTCTCACTCACACCTAGGGACAATTTAGAGTTACCAATCAGCCTAACATGCATGTTTTTGGTCTGTGGGAGGAAACTTGAGTACCTGGAGGAAACCCACACATGCATGAAGAGAACATGCAAACTCCACCCAGACAGGTCCCCAGCCGAGACTTGATCTGACAACCTTCTCACTGAGAGGCAACAGATCATCCAACTGATCCAATGCACTGCCCAGGGTTGTCACAAACATTGGCTAAGTATTGGCTAGTGTTTGTCATTGTTTGCTGTTGTCATCCAAATATCATATATGCATACGTAAGTATTGTATATATGTATGCATGCATATGCTATCTACTGTACTGTACTCGAGCAATATTGTGGTATTTATTTATTTATTAGATCGCTCACACAATTTCATAACATTGCTTTCAATTGAATAATAGTTAATTCATTATCAAGGACAAATTATAACTTAAATACTGTATCAAGACATCTTATTTACAAAGGATAATGTATTACATCATATATACCCTTGACATACAGTAGGACTTCATGTCACAAATAAATGTTTCTGCATGTGGCATTAATAAAATTTAGTTGACAGACAACATCATAACGTACGGTAGCTTATTTGCATTGAGAGCAATTCAGATAGACATCTAACAGAAAGAACATCAAGTCCTAATAGGATGCTATTGGATGTCATTCAGTTATCATAAGAGTACACACTCAGAAATGTTGAATTAATACATTCGGGACTGATTTAAATCAGAATGCGCAACTTAAAAATCAAAAAGGGACAAGTCCATATTTTAAGTGAAGTGTGGAGACCCTTGACAACCCAAGCATACACACTGCTCTTTCTGCATTAAAATATCATATTTGAAAATACTCTGGCTTCCACTAAGTTAAAGGGAACGATGCTGTTGACAATAGTCACTTCATTTGCAAGATATGTACTTGTTTCACAAGGAGACAGAAGATTATCTAACTGTCCCTCTAATGATAAGACAATTAAGCAAGCAACATCAAAGTCTGCTTGCTCTGAGAAGAACATAATCACAAAGTGCATTGTAACTTTTATTGTAAAGGATTTGTTGTTGAAAGCCAGTGCTTGTGTACTATGTTTAGCATGTTGACATCCTAATAGAATACAGTCATCCCACCCATTCTCACAGGACCTAAAGCAAACTCATGTAAACCCATACAAAAACAGGTAACATAGCTCTTCCATGTGATGTATGGACATTTATTTTCACCTAATCTTTTGGCACTGTACTCAGTATTTTACCACCTTTTGTTCATTTCCTTTCAATTATAACTTTTTGATTGAAAAAATATTTGTACTACAGTGGAAAGCAAAACATTTTGTTTCTTTTAGGTCTGAGATATTACAGTATATACTTAGGGTTAAGTGTGATTATGCCTCGTCTAAACATCGAAAAAAAATATTGCACATCTCTAAATTGCAGTTGAATCTAATTGTAAGGTGCTTAAAGATTCCAACTCCTTCGTCCAAAGAAACTAGTTGATGTTTATTCCTTGGGTCCCATGTACCAGAATAGAAAACAGAAAAATGACCAGCAGTAACTGCATCAGCATTTCCAAAACATTCATCTGCCTTGCTTCATTGTGTCCAATCTATAATATGCATATATAGATAATGACTGTGCTGAAAATCAACAAAAAACTCTACATGTTTAAGAATGCTGATTTTTGCAGAACTGATATGAACAATTTTAAACAAAATGCTTTAAGGTTAATCCTCTTCTATAGAGCTAAAAAGAAGACAATTTGAAAGATGGTTCTGCCACTCTGCTAGTGCGATTGTTCTTTCTACTAAGGTTTTTGGATGGGGATGTGAGGTTAGTGGCATTTGAAAATTAATGCAGTTCTTCTGTTAGTCTGAAGACAATTCCCTTCTCTTCCCAATAAGTCCTTCATGTTTTACAGGAAAAAGGGGGCTCATGGTCATGTTCATCATGGTGAGACACTATTCTGAACTTTCCGGCCCATTTGCTCACCATGCCACTGTCATCCCTCAGTGTTTGTAGAATATGTTACCTCCATCCTACAATCCCCACATTATGTGTCACAACAGGTACTGTAATATAGAACGGAATAGAAATAATGCAAAAATACAATACAATAATAATACAATAAATCAAACAGAAACAAAATTGTTTCACAATTGTGCTTGTGGCAGATTCATCTTTAACAACAATCAAATACGTGAGAAAAGGGAAAATCCTCAGCAAGTTCAAAACCAATTATGTGGAGCTACAATATATCCAAACACTGTGGAGACCGTGTTAACTAATCATTCAATCAAGTAATTTACGATAATGGAAACAATGGCTTCTTCATAAAGCTCGCTAAAAGGATTTGTACCATTTAATTAGTGTTCGGATCTAGCACAGTTTAACCTCAGCATTTCATACGCTCTACCAGCATTGTTTGGCTTTCTCTCTTTTTCTGGCTCATAATGAATTTAGCCATGAGATTGGATAGGCCAGTAGTTGCTTTGCTCTAATGACAATCTCACTTTAGGCCAGGCAGCCACATTTCAATTAGAAATTGTGTACTATCTGACTGTGATATTAATCAAATTATTTTACCATGGACCCTGTGGCTTCTCGTCAGCACATGGTATCAATCAAACTCAGCTCTGCGGTGGACAGATATTAATCAGTGAATCACAGAGGACTTAAAGAGACCTGTAAGCCCACCATGCCACTAAAAGCAAAGAAAACTCATCCATACACGTTTCACTAGGGTATGGCATACGCTAGAACTTGGGTTTACAAAACTCAGATTTGATTGGTTTCCCTGGATTCAGTTTGTGATACCTACACACCATATGGAATTACCAATGCATGAAAATATGAAGGATATTTGAGCTAAACTATTAATGCTACTTCCTGTAAACAAAACAAGATGGTGCCTCAAAAGTTTTTTTTTTACTATTTTTAAAATGGACTGTAAATGGATGGTACATACATAATGTCTTTCTATCTAATCAAGATACTCAAAGTGCTTTATATTACAATCTGTGTCCTCATTTACCCATTCATACAACATCTACTATGTTTATGTTTATGTTTATTAAATTTGTTCATTTTTTTACAAAAGAAACAATACAAGGCAATCTCATAATGATAGTGTACAAAATGTAAAAAAATGAAAGGTGGCAGAAAGAAGAATAAATCTTATTATATCTGCCCCTTATCTCCAACAATCAGATTAAACAACAGTAGTCAAACCATGTAAACAATAATAATCTTCAACCAACTTTTTCCAACAGTCAGGTTAAACAATAATATTCTTCAACCAACAGTACAAAATTACTAACTCTTTTTAATTTTCTAACTAACAGTACAAAATGACTAACTCTTTCTAATTTTTTAACTAATACTAGGGATGTCCGATAATATCGGCCTACCGATATTATCGGACCGATATTGGCATAAAAATGTAAAATCTCTACATATCGGTATCGGTTTCTCTTCCGATAACAAAAGCCCGATAAAATAACACTTATTTGTGCACTTTTGTTTCTTTTCTTTGCAGTTTACCTCATTTCTCAAGTGTTGTTTGTACCTCATAGAAATGTGCAGTTTTCAAAATGTTATTGTTGCCAGCCACATTTTATTTAACAATGAAAAATTATAGTAGGCTGTACATTTTACTTGTTATTTTAGTTGACATTACATGTTCCAAGCACTTTTACAGCTACAATGTTTAATTTTATTTGTTAAGTCAAATTTGTCCTAGCTATAGTGGGTAGTTTTTCCATAACTTCAGTTGAAATGGTTCTTATTTTCTACAGACTGTTTGCCTATGGAATGTATCCAGTGGGGCAACACAATAAAGCAGACAAAATGTCCCTGACAGGAGATATATAATTTCACCTTAATATCGGTTTGTAATATCGGTTAATATCGTAATCGGAAATTAAGTGTTAAACAATATCGGCATATCGAATATCGGCAAAAAAGTCAATATCGAGCATCTCTAACTAATACAATACACATTACGCTATTTCACACATATTTTTTTAACACATTTGTTTTGATCATTTTTTTAAATGTAAACATTGACTTGGCATTTTTAACTACATTCTCCAAGCCATTCCATAATCTAATTCCCTGGATTGAGGTAGAACGTCCCTTCAAACTGGTTCTGAATTGTGGTTTTACAAACAACTCTGTTCCCTTAAGATTATAACAACTTTGTCTTTTAACAAAGTGCATTTGGATATTTAAAGGTAATGCATTATTTTGAGCTCTATACATAACTGATAAAATATTATAGTCTACCAAATCATGGAACTTCAATAATTTTAGTTGATAAAATAATGTACTTGATGGATGACGGTAATGCTTTCTAGTGATAATTCTTACAGCTCTTTTCTGTAATACAAAAATAGGCTTTGTGATTGTTTTACACGCTTTCCCCCAAACATCAATACAATAGATTAAGTGTGGAACAATGATTGTGTTATACAATAAATACAGAGCTTTATCATTTAATAGGTCTCTGACTTTGTACAGTACTGCTATCGATCTAGCTATTTTTATTCTTACAGAATTTATGTGTTGTTTCCATGTCAGTTTGTCATCAATGATAACACCCAAAAACTTCACCTCATTCACTCTACAAATCTCAACATCCTCAATTTTGAGTGGAACATCAACAGTTTTCTTTTTATTACCGAATATCATGTAATTAGTTTTTTCTAGATTTAATGATAATTTATTTATTTTAAACCAAGTTTGTATCTTGACAAATTCTGTCTTTATCAATTCTAACATTTGTTCTATATCTTCACCTGAACAGAAAAAAGTGGTATCATCAGCGAAAAGTACACATTTAAGGAGTCCTGACACATTTACCAAGTCATTCACATATAAAATCTACTAGATTTCTACAAAGTTAATCTGAATATGTAGAAACTAATCAGAGCTTTAGATCACATTCATACACCGATGGGACACACATTGGAGGCAATGAGGGTTTCAGTGTCTTGCCCAGAGACACTTCAGTATGTGACTGCTGGTGAAATCAAACCCCCAACTCTCCCTTTGGAGGATGACTGCTCTAACCACTCAACCACAGCTACCCCTGATGCATATTCTCAAAATGTTGAGTGTATTTTGTTTAATTATAAACTGATTTTTTTTTACCATACCACCTAGTATGTATTACATCAGCATCAGAATTTCAAAGTGATTACTGCTAATTACTCATCTTTTTAAATAAAGCCTGTCTTCCAAAGGAGATTGAACTTCATTTTACGTATATATAAAAATATGTTTATATGTTAACATTTTGATAAATAACTTTTTTTAATCTCTAGGCCATTGAGAACAAAAAAGTTATGTCATGTGGCTGCAGAAATTAGCCCCTTTTCAAGAGTTAATGTCTGTTCATACATTACTAATCAAGTAGTAATAGGTTGGGCTAATTGGTAACTCTAAATTGTCCCTGGGTGTGCATGAGAGAGTGAATGGTTGTTTGTCTTGTTTGTCTCCATGTGTCTCTGTGATGGACTGGAGACATGTCCAGGGTCTCCCCTGCCTCTCACACAGTGAGTGCTGGATATGGACACAAGTGACCCCTACGACCCAAAAAGGATGATATGCATGGATGGATAGACGTAAGTAATAATTGGAGGTTTCATTCATTATACTGATTCAAGTTTAAATGAGTGATACACACAAAATCAGTTTTTAATTTTTTTTTTTAGTAATTTCATTAATTTGAGTTATTGAATCACAAGCACACACAAGATTGTCTTGCACTACTAGTGTTTAGCATCTTTCTTAGTGTATATCTTAGATCTTTATTACAGTTTCTTTTTACAATTTATATTTTTGCTATTTTTAACTGGAACCCTGTGTACACAATTTTGTTGCACCTCATGTACCACATGTGATGCGAATGGCAATAAAACCTACTTGAACTTGAATCTTTACACCAAATCCTCACTGATTCAAACTGCTAATACACCCAATTTAAACTGAAAACAAAAAAATATATTAATTTCATTGTGAATGAAAAATGAATTACTTCAGAAGATAGCTACCTTGACATTGGCACACTGTTCAAAACCACACACTTTCAGTTCAGTAGAGGGGATGTCCTTCAGAGAAATAAAGCATGTCCTGGGGAGCAAACTGTAACAAACAACTTTGTTCATACACTTACTGTCCTGATTAGCACATCAACCACGTAATAGTGACATGCTGTAGCAGGAACAATCACGGAGTCAAGTTCTTGGAGAAGAATCATGACTCTCAATTCAGTGAAAAAACTCACATTTTAACTGTTTGTTTAAGATTTTCCCGTCACTATAACGGAAATGGCAATGCGATTTTGCATGGTGCATGCAGCATGGTGTTTAACTCAGCTGCAATGGCTTGAGAGGAAACCGTAAAATAGATTGGATATCACTGAATCCTGCTGCCACCTAGTCACACAGGTAATAAAATATGATCTGGATCTTAATGTGCCAAAGACACACAAACTATATATAGACTTTAGGCAGGCATTGTTCATAATGAAATGTTTGAAATTGTTCACTTCAGTGTATGACTCCCAATTCCAAGTTGGATGTTAACACAGATCTGATTCTTAAACAAGGTTAACAAAAATAATGATTTATAATTCAGACGTTACAATTTTTATGCCAGTAACGCTATTTAATAATTTTTACCAATCGTTCATTGAAAGTATTTTAAATTGTTCCTTTATCTTTTGGTTTAACAGTCTGTGAAGGAAAAGAGCAACCTCAACATTATTGTATACTCGTGCATTGAGTATTTGAGATCAGCAAAATAGCTCAAGCATTTTTCGAAAGAACCAGATGAACGATGAATTAAAGTAAATTATAAGTCATCATGACAGTTTTCCTTATTGCTTTATTAGGTAAATATTTTGTTTTACCAAGGATAAAAAACAACTGGTATTTTGGGATGTTATGTTGTTGTTGGTGTGATTCTCAGGATGGGAGACTGCAACCAAGTGAAGATTCAACACAATCTGCTGTCTTCCTTAGATAGATCATGTTTATTATTTACTAATTGGCTTATTATGTAAATGAATGTTTCCGTTCAGTGCCTTGAGATGACTATTGTTGTCACTTGGCACTATTTAAAGAAATTGAATTGAAATAGAATTGGATTTAATTATTTAAGTTTGTTATTGCCTTTGCTGTAGGTTGTTTAACTTATACTTGTTAGGGAATTTTTGGTCAAAGTTTATGGATGTTTTTATTGATATGGCTGAGAATGTTAACTCTGCCCATGAACCATATGTTCGGTTTAGTAGAAAGCTGAATGAGGAGCTGGGTGAGGCAGCTGCATGCTCTGTGAGCAGGCTGAACTGATAAGTCTATAAAAACAAGCTTTGCACACAGCTCATATATTTTGTCACTGGTTTTCATCTGTGTACTTCCTGTTATGGAACAAAGAGGAAACTGACATTAAAGAAGTTAAATCAATACCTACATTTAAAAGAAAGATCAGGATAAATTCTTAAGGAAATATGTTTAACGAAGACACAAGTTTAAATAGTAATTCTTGTGATTAAGGGAGTTAATGAGTTATACTTTTTTTTTGTATTTAATGAAGTTGTTTGTTTGAATTGTTTGTTAGAAAATAAGGGGCAGATATAATAAGATATTTTCTTCATCTGCCACCTTTCATTTTATATTTTAATGTTCTTGTTATCTGTGTGTTAAATAGTTTTATTTTGTGTCTTTCATTATAAAATGAATGAATCAATAAAATGAAGAAAAAAAAGAAAAAAAATCTAAGTAACCTGTCCTGAAAATCTGTCCTTGCAAGTAAAATCTGGTTAAAAATCGTCTGTCGTCGAGTGTGACTCCTTTTATGTAAGTGAGACAAAGCGAGAATGTTTTTCTCCAATCACACTAAACAAATTTAACTTTTCAATATGTATTTTAGGTAACAAAAAAAATTATTGTAAATTTGGTTTACCCTTAAACCCGCCAACCATTTCACCTCAGTGACTACCTTCCTTGAAGGCTCAGAGGCATAACAGTGGCAGGTCAACTTCATCCTGACATGTCGCCTTTCATAAGTCATACATTGACTGCAAGAATTCATCTCAGGACTGGACAGAAAAACACTTGTCTCTTACATTCCTAATTTTTTCTCATTCTTCGCAGGATGACTTTATCCCACATTAGAGCTGTCATTTCTAACCCGAACCCGGCCAAACCTGGATTAGGGCCGGGCCAGTTCATAATAATGCGCTTAATGTGCAGGTCGGTGTCGGACTTTTTATTGCATCAGCAGACAATATATAATATATGGCAACATGGCTTGCCATACTTTCATATGCTGCATGCTCCATTTGACCACATGCAGACCGGCCTTGAAACAGGTAAAAAAAAAAGTTCAGTTAAAATAAAGAAAAACATTCAAACAAATGAGACATTTTGTTCTTGCCTTTAGAAGGTGGTGTAATTTAAATATAGAATCAGCTGCACTCAGAAGATGCACGCGGCCGACGACCCAAACAGGTAAGATCCCAAAAATACAGTATCCGACATATCAGAGCAGGGTCCATGTTTGAATAATGCAGAATGCAGACAGAAGCAGGGATTTAATGTGCTTTGATGGCCATGAAAGGACAAACACCCCCTCAGCTACGATCTTCTGCCCCTTTTATTCAGCCGTGCACATCCGCCGACCGTTATTACCTACAAAGCAGTTAAACTACAAATCAGTTAAACTACAAATCAGTTAAACTACAAAGCAGTTAAAGCTTAATTAAAAATGTCAGAGTTTTTTTTTTCGGGTTCGGACCTGTAATTACTGTTAATTTGTCGGGTTGGCTGTGGTTTGGAAATGATGGCTACAGACTGGGGCCGCGTCTGATTTTTTGGGACAGAATGCAACTCTATCCTGCATTACATATGTGAGTAGAAGATCATCATATCCTAACTCTTTATCTGTATTTCATAACCAGAGAAAATATTTATGTACTGTTAAAGTTTTATTAGAAAATGTTCATGTGCCAACATCAATCAAATCAATACGTAGACAGTAACCAGGGTTGAGATATAGTCCAGTGGATAAAAACATAGTCTTGACACTGTGTGAAATCAATGTCTCTTTCTCTAAGTATGAACTACGTTGTCCACAAATGTTTGTGTGTAAGCATTTTGCGTGATTGCAATGCTTGTTCATGTCTTATTATAGTTCCTGACTAAATGCAGCTGTGTATTTGTGTTTAAAGGTGCACATGTGTAAATGTGCATAGGCTGCATCTGCTCTGCATAATGCTGACAAACACACATGCACACCGGCGTCTCGTGCATTGTGCTCAAGTCATGCCAAATAATACAGACATTGCAGATACATTTTTTCTACTGTATTTATATCTATGCAGAGCTTACTGACCTAAGGGCACGAATAAAGTTGTACTATATGCATACGCAGACTGCTGTTAACACATTGACCCAAAAAAAAAATAAAAAATAAATAAAAGGAATGCCATACATACAGGTGAAATCAAATGCATGTATTATAATGCTTTCAATAACATGAATCATAAACAGTAAACTCACCTAATATGAGATTTTCTTTCTATCAGGTTGTTCAATCAAACTACGCAAAAAGAAAGTATTGTTGACCACTATAACATTTGATGGAGTTTTAGCTGACAACCTGTATAACACCATTTTCTTCTAAACATGTTAGAGCTACCGTATATTAGGAACACAGGGTCCCTGTCAAGGTTGGTAATGTCACAGGGCATCAGGGGGACTAATAGGCAGATGAATAGTAGTAATTCACTTTTTGTTTTTTGACTGAACAAGGCCGACCATTTTGACCCCGTAATGGAGAATTACCCAGAATTTAATTAAGACGCTAATGCCCTTCAGGAAACTGCCTCTTCAATTCTCCGCTGCTAGAGAAATGGTTTTAATTTCCCATCAAGCGCAGGTCAGAAGTTATCTAAAGCGTGGTGGGTGACTGATTAAACATTGCATGGAAGAGGTAATCGCTCTGCTTTTTGCTTCAGACCCCACTGGCCTCTTAAGTAGCGTTCACAAGGTGTGGCATGCACCAACAGGACGTTTTGATGACACACAACTGATTCACGGTGATAAGTGTGAGGAGCAAATAGGGGGAGAGACATTTTTCTCTGCCTCCTGATGTCCTGAAGATCCAAGAACACACCTTCCCCTGTCTCTGTCGCCAACCCATTACATCTCTAATCACGTCTGCCTGCCTTTTCCCCTCACAAATCTCCTCTTGTTCTTGGCCAGCCCCCTTGATGGTGACTGCTTTACATTTGCTTCATCATTATTGCTATAAATTAGACTAGTGAACAGCACAGATGAGCACTTCTTTATGGTAGAGGCTAATGGGTGTGCTCTACTGAATTCGCAGAGGTCATTTTTGAAAATGTCCAAGTCGAGACAAGGACGAGATTGGTTACAAAGCAGACAATGTTTGTTAACCATACATTTACTCATGAGTTCCTTGAAAGTTTTTCATTTACAACTACAGTATGTACTGTTTTTTTCGGAGTATAGGTTGCACCGGAGTATAGGTCGCATTGTCCAATTATTACCAATAGATTTGGAAAAAAATCCCTAGATAGGTCGCACCGATAATAATAATAATAATAATGAATTCAATTTATAACGCACTTTTCATTAATGAAAATCTCAAAGTGCTACAAGGAGCAACAGAATTAAATGTCAATAAAACAAATAATAAAACAATTAAAATCAATAACAATATCAGCTAAGATCAAAAGTAGAATCATGAGGAGGTAGAGTATGCTTGGTCGAAAAGAAAGGTCTTCAAGTCGCTCTTAAAGTCAACCACAGACTGTGGGGCTCTTAGACAGTCAGGAAGAGAGTTCCACAGGCGGGGGGCAGCCACACTGAAAGCCCGGTCTCCCATGGTCCTTAATGCCTACATTTAGCTCTGCTGCAAATGTCTGCCACAGGAGCGCACAGCAAGGCTTTTAAGAAGATTAACACTTAAAAACAATTATTTGTTTGATAAAAATTATAGCAAATATATGTCTGAGCTGAACTTTTCCTTAATAAATGAACGTAATTGTGAAATGAGCTGGATTTAAAATTTTTTTCCCGAAAGTGATAAAAAGCCATATATAGGTCGCACCTGAGTATAGGTCGCAGGCCATGAAAAAAATGATAAAAAGGTGCGACCTATACTCCAAAAAATACGGTACATTATCTTCCCCCTTTTATACTTTAAGAATACATGAAAATTAAAGTACATTTAACATATTTTTTATTCCCTTTGCAAATTTGATTGTTACTTGGCGTGTGCTATTTTGTGACTGCTGTAACTCTCACTTTATCTCCTTAAGTCAAAGTTCATATTAGATTCAGCCAGGATGACAGAAAATAGCTTATTTGCCACAGGTCACTTTCCTTTCTTCACAGCCCTTCCCCACCTCTGTCTGTCGGGGTCATTCTCAGAAAACTCTTGGTGAAATTGGTAGCAAGTAAAAGACTGCAGGTAGTAATAACCAGCCATCACACTCAGCCACAACAATCCAACAAATACTGCAGGAGGAGGGTGGCTCAGAAAGAGCTCAGCACAGCAGCACATTTTTCTAAGGCTCTTTTAAGCACAAGTGCAGCAGCATTCAGATTTACACAAGGTTTTTTGTCACACATACCCACACCACCATACACACACATACCACATAAACACACACACCCCTATAAGCAGACACACACTGGGCCTTTTATGTTAGTTTCTCTGAGGAACTCAAATCTGCGCCAATCATCACTGACCCCTCTACAATCAAACACAAGGAGCTCTTTCTAAAGTGCCTCTGTCTTTGAAGATCCAATACACTAGAAAGCTAAGGACTTGTGGATAGAGATGGAGACACACAAGGACAAAAAAAGCAGGCAAGAAGAACAAAAAAGAATAAAAATTATAGCGATAAAATTAAGGGTAAGTACCATAATTGCCAGTATACAAGCTGCTACATTTTCTTTTACTTTAGACCCCACAGGTGTGGCTAATTTTGTATACTGTGTGTGTGCGTGTGTATGTATGTATGTATGTATGTATGTATGTATGTATGTATGTATGTATGTATGTATGTATGTATGTATGTATGTATGTATGTATGTATGTATGTATGTATGTATGTATGTATGTATGTATGTATGTATGTATGTATGTATGTATGTATGTATGTATATATATATATATATATATATACCGGTAGTCCCCGATTTACGAGCACATCGACTTACGAGGTTCCGAATTTACGAGCTATCATATTTAATAAAAATATGGAGGGAAAAAAATTGTGTGTTTAAATGTTCTTAAATTCATGTGTACAGCACTCTGTTACAGCTGTGGTTGTTTTAAAGGCTTTATAATTAATAATTATAATAAAAAATTATGATTTTTAATCATAATTATGCTACTTCCGTCCATTTCCGGAATTACTGCGGTGACCTCCATTTTACTACAGTCTCGGCTCCTGCCAGCCGGCTTTGTCTGAATCCGATCAGAGGTTCCTGCGCTCTGATACATGATCTGGATCTGAACAGTGGTTTTGTGGAGGAAGGGATGGGCGAAGCAAAACGACACTGTTGGCTGCGTGAAGCAGCAGACAGCCAGCCGGACCGGATTAGCAACGAGCTAACATTAGCCTCGTAGCTCCAGCCGACAGCCGGCTTTGTGCGATCAGAGGTTTCTGGAGCTCGGCTTGATGTCTGCCTGGCAGACGAAGATA
>JBBPBX010011697.1:0-12874 GCA_038048925.1 Garcialebias charrua
TATATTTGTTCACGCCCCTTCTGTATTTGTCCACGCCCATTTCGCCATCGTTTTATCTCCATAGTAACTGGTCCGCTGACTTCTGAGCACGTGTGGGACATACATCTGTAGCAAATCAGAGAGATAGGCGGGTGATAGACTGTTCAGCGATTTATAGACATACAGGAGAATTTTGAACTGGATTTGAAGATGTATAACAGAATGGGCTCAGGAATACTTCCAGAAAACATTGTCAGTGAACACAATCCACCGTGCCATCCGCCGTTGCCAGCTGAAACTCTACAGTGCAAAGAGGAAGCCATTTCTAAGCAAACTCCACAAGCTCAGACGTTTGCACTGGGCCAGGGGTCATTTAAAATGGAGTGTGGCAAAATGGAAGACTGTTCTGTGGTCAGATGAGTCACGATTTGAAGTTCTTTATGGAACACTGGGACGCCATGTCATCCGGACCAGAGAGGACAAGGATAGCCCAAGTTGTTATCAACGCTCCGTTCAGAAGCCTGCATCACTGATGGTATGGGGTTGCATGAGCGCTTGTGGCATGGGCAGCTTGCATGTCTGGAAAGGCACCATTAATGCAGAGAACTATGTTCAGGTTCTAGAACAACATATGCTCCATCTAGACGTCATCTCTTTCAGGGAAGACCCTGCATTTTTCAACAAGATAATGCCAGACCACATTCTGCAGCAATCACAACATCATGGCTACGTAGGAGAAGGATCCGGTACTGAAATGTCCAGCCTGCAGTCCAGATCTTTCACCTATAGAGAACATTTGGTGCATCATAAAGAGGAAGGTGCAACAAAGAAGGCCCAAGACGATTGAACAGTTAGAGGCCTGTATTAGACATGAATGTAGAGCATTCCTATTTCTAAACTTGAGAAACTGGTCTCCTCTGTCCCCAGACGTCTGTTGAGTGTTGTAAGAAGAAGGGGGGATGCCACACAGTGGTAAAAATGGACTTGTCCCAACTTTTTTGGGATTTGTTGACGCCATGAAATTTTGAAACAACATATTTTTCCCTTAAAATGATACATTCTCTCAGTTTAAACTTTTGATCTGTGATTTGTGTTCTATTCTGAATAAAATATTAGATGTTGGCACCTCCACATCATTGCATTCAGTTATTATTCACAATTTGTTTAGTGTCCCAACTTTTTTGGAATCCGGTTTGTAATAATGTTTTTAATGTGGGGGATAAAAGACATGTCCTGATCAAAAATAACACCAAGATTTTTAACATTAGAACTGGACGCCAGATTAATGCAATCTAAGGAGAGCGAAAGACTGAAAAAAATCATTCCTAAGGTTCTCAGGTCCAAAAACGAAAACCTCAGTCTAGTCTGTGTTCAAAATGAGAAAATTAAATGTCATCCAGGTTTTTATGTCTTTAAGACATGCTTGTAGTCTAAGTAACTGATTGGATTCATTGGGTTTAATGGACAAATGTAACTGTGTATAATCAACATAACAATGAAAATGTATCCCATGCTATTTAATAACTTTACTTAATGGAAGTATATATACAGTAAAGAGTATTGGTCCAAGCAGTGAGCCCTGTGGAACTCCATGGCTAACTTTGGTGTTTGAAGAAGATTTATTATTGACATTTACAAACTGGAATTTATCATATAAATATGATTTAAGCCATTTTAGAGCTGTTTCTGTAATCCCAATATCATATTTAACCTCTGTAGTAAATATTTTGATCAACTGTATCAAATGCAGCACTGAGGTCTAACAGGACCAGTATAGACACAAGTCCATTGTCTGAGGCCATGAGAATATCATTAGTGACTTTCACCAGTGCAGATTCAGTGCTGCGGAACCATCTACTCAGATTGATAGTTGTTACATCTTGTCCAAATGTTATGATGTGTTTAGGGAGTGCATGCTGTTTGTTTTTGTTCTGATAAACTTGTTGATGTAAGTTTGTATAGTTTACCTTCTGAAAATGTTTTTCTCCACACTCCACTTGGCAGAGGAAGACGTGGACGTAGATGACGTGCTGGCAGAGGATGCAGTGGTGAGATAAATGATTGTATTATTATCTGAGTTTTTACTTTCCATCTCAAACATCCTAAAGTTTTAGCGTGATATATCAAGTGTTTTTTTTTGTTTGTTCCTTTTAGGATTTCACAAAAGTTGAGAGTTCTGACACTGTAAAAGTGGACAATGACTCTGAAACAGCTGTCAGTGAGCCGTAAGTGTTTTTTTTTTCTTACCGAACACCTTGCGACAATGATTAGTCGAAGACTGTCTTATGATATTTTATTTTAAATGTGCAGGACTCGGGGAAAAAGGTCGGTACAATGAAAACACACTCTCAGAACTGTGTACTTCAGTATGCTTTAATAAAAAGTTGCCACAGATACAATGAAACTCTGCAAAGCATAAAAATGCTCAAAACAACACATACTGTTATTTGCTAGGGTTAAGCATCAATTTTAAACCCCGCCACGAACAACAGAAAAAGCCTCAAGCTTTCACACACACTCAGAAAAAGGCATTGAAATAAAAAGATCAGAATCCCTCACCGTTGATACAAACGAGGAGGCCGCTTCGTTCAGTGGGAGATATGTTCTTCAATGCAAAACCGGGCGTTGATCAGACCCACGGTAGACCTCGGAAATCCATCCGAGCGCCTCCTATTTTATAACTTTGAGGTGTGTGAATGTGTATGCGTGCGTGTGCGTGCGTGTCTATAATGACTTCACTCTCTCATCTTAATACAAACATGTTTTTGTGTGAGTCGGTGCAAGGCACGGGTGAGGGATAACATTTGTCACTTTGACTAGACTGTTGCAACTTTTGCCAATAAAAACAAAGTTATATGTGAAAAAGAGCAGGGCCCTTGCCTCTCCCACATAATCAGTGCCTTTCAAAGCAAAAGCTGCTTCACTAAAAAGTCAGCCTGACACTAAGTATATGGTCAGTTTTAATGAATACATTTAAATTTGATAAAATAGTCAGAAAGCATAATATTTCTCTGGTTTATCTCATTCCTCAAAGACCCCGAGGAGGGAAACATATCAGGAGACAGAGGGAGAGGAGGAAAGTGAAGAATGTAGGACTGAGGGTTGCAACTCTAAATGTGGGGACAATGACAGGTAAAGGTAGAGAGCTGGCTGACATGATGCAGAGAAGAAAGGTAGATGTTTTATGTGTCCAAGAGACCAAGTGGAAGGGCAGCAAGGCTCGCAGCATTGGAGCAGGGTTCAAACTGTTTTACCATGGTGTGGATAGAAAGAGAAATGGAGTAGGGGTGGTCCTGAAGGAGGAGTTGACAAATAATGTACAAACCGGATTCCCAAAAAGTTGGGAAGCTAAACAAATATTGAATAAAAACTGAATGCAATGATGTAGAGATGGCAAATGTAAATATTTTATTCGTAATAGAACATCGATGACGGATCAAAAGTTTAATCTGAGTAAATGTAACATTTTAAAGGAAAAATATGTTGATTCAAAATTTCACAGTGTCACAAATCCCAAAAAAGTTGGGACAAGTAGCAATAAGTGTCTGGAAAAAGGAAATTGAGCTTATAACAAACAGCTGGAAGACCAATTAACACTAATTATTAGGGGTGTAACGGTACGCTAAAATCACATTTCGGTTCAGTTCAACTACAAGGAGGGCTCGGTTCGGTTTATTTTCAGTTTATTTTCGGTACAAAAAACACAATCCACCGTGCCATCCGCCGTTGCAGCTGAAACTCTACAGTGCAAAGAGGAAGCCATTTCTAAACAAGCTCCACAAGCTCAGACGTTTGCACTGGGCCAGGGGTCATTTAAAATGGAGTGTGGCAAAATGGAAGACTGTTCTGTGTCAGATGAGTCACGATTTGAAGTTCTTTATGGAACACTGGGACGCCATGTCATCCGGACCAGAGAGGACAAGGATAGCCCAAGTTGTTATCAACGCTCCGTTCAGAAGCCTGCATCACTGATGGTATGGGGTTGCATGAGCGCTTGTGGCATGGGCAGCTTGCATGTCTGGAAAGGCACCATTAATGCAGAGAACTATGTTCAGGTTCTAGAACAACATATGCTCCATCTAGACGTCATCTCTTTCAGGGAAGACCCTGCATTTTTCAACAAGATACAGGTAGTCCCCGACTTACGTGCGAGTTCCGTACTTATGAGTTGCTCGTAAACCGAAAATTCGTAATTCGGGACTACCTTTTTTTTCTCTTTTATATACCGCAGGAGCACGTACATGTGCGGTAATGAACAGTTACAAAGCATTTCAACTGTCCTAACACTTTAAAATACTTTAAAATATGAATAAAAATATAAAAAATAAAATTCTTACTTTGAGCTGAGCTGTTTGCCTCCCTCCGCTGTGTTACGTCCGAGCTCCCAGGCTTCCTGTAGCACCATGCTGTCCAAACCCTTTACAGGAAGGACTGTTAGTATGCTATCTTCATACATTTGGAGCCAGAAAAAAGTTTTAATAAGTTTTAATAACTTACCAAAAGCCGTCTGCCAGCGCCGCCATTAGCAGCACCTGTTAGCATTAGATTAGCCCCACCGAGTCCGCTGCGCAGTTACGGGCAGTCCAGTTTAGCTGCAGCTTCAAAAAGGCTGTCGGCTTTGTTATTCCAAGTTAGCTGGGTGTCCCCCGATATCTTCTGCTTCCAGTCCGACATCGAGGCGAGCTCCAGGAACCTCTGATCGCACAAAGCCGGCTGTCGAATCTGCAGCTCTGGTGTGGGGTCCGGTTTAGCATGTTAGCCTTAGCTCATACCATGAGCTGCTGGTCTCGCGCGGTGCTGTGGGAGCGATCGGCGGAGCGATCGCGGCTGCTGCTCCAGTCCTGAGACATTCACAGAGTTCAGGGAGTGTTTCCAGTTAATTTATCCGTATGAGGCATCCTCTTATGGGAGAAACAGTCCTCCAAAAGCCGACTGCCGAGTGCCGAGACTCTGGAACTAATGAATGTAAAATGGCGGAGGCAGTATTTCCGGTTCCTGGTTCCCGCAGGAAGTTGTTCAAAAAAGCACGAAATTATTTAAAAAATAATAATAATAATGATACTTTACGTATTTATAAAGCCATTTAAAACATTCACAGCTGCAACAGTGCTGTACACATGAAATTAAGAACATTTAAACACAAATAAAATTAAAAAAAAATAATTATTTTTTTATTTCATATTTTTATTAATTATGATAATCTCGTAAAGTCGGACGCTCGTAGGTCAGGGCGCTCGTAAGTCGGGGACCACCTGTAATGCCAGACCACATTCTGCAGCAATCACAACATCATGGCTACGTAGGAGAAGGATCCGGTACTGAAATGTCCAGCCTGCAGTCCAGATCTTTCACCTATAGAGAACATTTGGTGCATCATAAAGAGGAAGGTGTAACAAAGAAGGCCCAAGACGATTGAACAGTTAGAGGCCTGTATTAGACATGAATGGGAGAGCATTCCTATTTCTAAACTTGAGAAACTGGTCTCCTCTGTCCCCAGATGTCTGTTGAGTGTTGTAAGAAGAAGGGGGGATGCCACACAGTGGTAAAAATGGACTTGTCCCAACTTTTGTGGGATTTGTTGACGCCATGAAATTTTGAAACAACATATTTTCCCCTTAAAATGATACATTCTCTCAGTTTAAATGTTTGATCTAAATCTGTGTTCTATGCTGAATGAAACATTAGATGTTGGCACATCCACATCATTGCATTCAGTTTTTATTCACAATTTGTTTAGTGTCCCAACTTTTTGGGAATACGGTTTGTAGTAGAGGTGAAGAGAGAGTCAGATAGGGTGATGTGTCTGAAGGTAGAAGTAGAAAATCTGATGCTAAACATAGTCAGTGGTTATGCTCCACAGATTGGATGTGATGGGGAGGAGAAAGATACATTTTGGAAATATCTGAATGAAGTGATAGAGAGTATTCCCTGGGAGTAAAGAGTGGTGATTGGAGCAGACCTGAATGGACATGTTGGTGAAGGAAGCAGAGGGGTTGAGGAAGTGATGGGTAGGTTTGGTGTCAAGGAAAGAAACCAGGAAGGACGGATGGTGGTGGATTTTGCCAAGAGAATGGAAATGGCTATAGTCGATACCTATTTCCAAAAGCGGGAGGAACATAGTGACTTATAGTGGAGGAAGGAGTACACAGCTCGACTACATTCTGTGTAGAAGAGGAAACCTGAGGGTGATTGGAGACTGTAAGGTTGTGGCAAGAGAGAGAGTGGCCAGACAGCATTGGATGGTTGTGTGTAGAATGACTGTTGTTGTGAAGAAGAGAAAAAGGGTAAAACCAAAGAAGAAGACCAAATGGTGGAAGCTAAAGAAGGAAGAATGTTGTGAGAAATTCAGAGACGAGCTGTTAAAGGCTCTGGGTGGTAAGAAAGAGCTTCCAAGTGACTGGACTACTACATCAACAGTAATTAGAGAGACAGGTAGGAAGGTAGTTGGTGTGTCATCTGGACAAAGAATGGATGATAAGGAAACCTCAGGGCAGCGGGTTCCGGCGGGGGCCTATGAGTTTGACGCTATTAGCCCCGGGGTGTCACTGCGTGTGGTTGCTGGTGGGGCTTTTCCGGTTCTCCCCTATGGTCTGATCTGGGGGGTGGTGAGTGGTTCGTCCTGTGTGGGTGGCCCTGGGGGCTCTGCGCTCGGTGTCCCTCTTGGGGTCTTGGGCTCTGGTCCCCACTTTTGTCTGCCTCGGGTCTTGGGGGTCGGGTCTCTGCTGCTTCACAGTCATTATTACAGTAAATGTTCTATTAGAGAAGCCTTATACACTTATGCATGCTCTCAACCACACACAAATAGATGCAGGGATGCACATGCAGGTATCGTATGTAGATATGTAGATGTGTATTTGAATGTATATGCATGTGTTTGTATGTATGTATATATGGGTAGGTATGGGTATACTGTATATATTTGTAGAAATTTACTGCAAACTAAGTCATGAATATTCTAAGTTCTTTATACATACCGTATGTATTTTGTTGTTGTGTTTTGTCATGTTCTTTGCAGGTGTACAGACAGTGTTCGGGTGTTTTGCTATAGGTGATAGGTTTGGAAATGTCTTGGAGAGATGGCAGTGAGGTTTTTGACACAAATACAGGTGGTCCCCGACTTACGAGCGAGTTCAGTTCCTCCGACTATCTCGTAAGATGAAAATCTCGTAAATCGGGGACTACCTGTATATAGGTATATATACCACACGAGCCGCCACTGAACACGTACATGTGCGGTAATGAACAGTTACCAAGCATTTCAACTATCCTAACACTTTAAAACACTAAAACACTTAAAAACATTTATATAATTTATAAAAAATTTATTTCTTACTTTGAGCTGCAGCTGTTTGCCTCCGCTCCGCTGCCTTACGTCCGAGCTCCCCAGCTTTCTGTTAGTCCAAACCCTTTACAGGAAGGACTGTTAGTATGCTATCTTCATAACATTTGGAGCCAGAAAAAAGTTTTAATAACTTACCGAAAGCCGTCTGCGCGCACCGCCATTAGCTGCACCTGTTAGCCTAGCCCCTCCAACTCCGTGGTTGCTGTTGGGCATTAGCTGCACCGGTTAGCTTAGCCCCTCCAAAAAGGCTGTCGGCTTTGTTTCTCCAAGTTAGTTGGGTGTCCCCCGATATCTTCGTCTGCCAGGCAGACATGTGGCGAGCTCCAGGAACCTCTGATCGCACAAAGCCGGTCGGCTGGAGCCATGAGGCTAATGTTAGCTCGTTGCTACTCCGGTCCGGCTCGCTGCTGTCTGTTGCTTCACGCAACCAGCAGTGTCGTTTTGCTTCGTCCATCCATCCTCCACAAAACCACCGTTCAGCTCCAGATCATGTATCTGAGCGCAGGAACCTCTTATCAGATTCAGACAAAGCCAGCTGGCAGGAGCGAGACTATGTGAAATGGAGGTCACGACTGTAGGAACATGGAGGTGGAGGTCACACGGCATTCCCGGAAACGGCCGGAAGTTGCGCAATTATGAATAAAAATTATTATTTTTATAATTATTATTATTTATAAAGCCTTTAAAACAACCACAGCTGCAACAGAGTGCTGTACACAGGAATTTAAGAACATTTAAACATATATTTTTTATATATATATATATATATATATATATATACCGTATATATATTTTTTTAATTTCATATTTTTATTAAATATGATAACCTCGTAAATCCGAGACCTCATAAGTAAGAGCGCTCGTAAATCGGGGACCACCTGTATTCAATGGCATATGTGATGGTGAGAAAATGCCTGAGGAATGGAGAAGAAATATGCTGGTGCCCATTTTCAAGAACAAGGGTGATGTACAGAGTTGTAGCAACTACAGAGGACTAAAGGCCCCAGTAGACCTGCGCGTACTCACTGTATGCCTCTGTACGACGTACGTACGCTGAGGCAAAAGCGTAGCCACGCGCAGCCCCTCAGGGCACGAACGCGCAAAGCTCTTTTTTTTACGACCGCGCACGCTTGCGCGGTGTCTGACCATAAACTTCCCCGGCGCCGGACTGTTTTGTATGTTACACAAATGAATTAAATTCCCCTTCTTCATCGCTGATCAGGACTTTTGTTTTGTTTTTTTTGCCAAAAGTCAAGTAATCGCTTCTTCCTCCGTTCACTCCATGACTGAAATGAATGAATTCAGGTCCTACCTGGCTGCGGGAGGTTTTAAATATTTCCTGGTGGGCTGTGGGCTGCAGGAAAAGCGCTCCCTGTTTTTTTCCCCACTTTTTATTTTTTTTTATTTTTTATAGATTTTATTTTGAGTTTTCAAAGTTAGGAACAACCATATATACAGACACACAAACAGAACCCAGATGCACAAGCCAAAGTATGAAACATTGCAATTAGCACATGGTGTACACACACACTACACATATTCATGAACTTATACATAGACCCGTTAAAGGGTGGCTGGTGGGAAGAGACCATGGAAAAGTTTAGTCAGTTCAATCTGGTAGTCAAAAACTGATCCAGGAAGGGATTCCAATAGCGCAAGAAGGTGTCTGTAGCACCTATCCGAAGTCTCTCCATCTGTATCACTGACATCATGTCCGTAATCCACTGATGGAATGAAGGAGGAACTGAAGATTTCCAGTTTATTAAGATTAGTCTCTTAGCAACAATGAGTCCCAGTTCCAGTGGTTGTCGCATTACAGCGGGTATGGTCCCCGGCACCCGGGGGCATCCGAAGATTATAAGTCCTGGTTCAGGTTGCAAAAAAACACTATATGCCTTAGAGTACCAATCAAATATTTTTGACCATAAACCGGTTAAGGACGGACAGGACCAAAAGGCATGAGACAGTGTGCCCTCAGATATGTTACACCTGTCACATATTGGGGAAACAGAGGGGTATATCTTGTGTAATCTGACCTTTGAATAGTGTAATCGATATGTGATTTTAAACTGAATTAGCTGATGTCTGCTGTTTATTGAACAAGAACTGATTTTAGAAAGGCATCTGTTCCACCATGATTCAGGGATTGTTATCCCTAGCTCGTTTCCCCAGGCCTCCCTTATTTTTGTGGTACGTACCACGTTGCAGTCACCAAACAGATGCATTATTTTTGTAATAAGATGGCGTGAATCAGGAGGGCTCATAAGGATCTCAAATATGCCATGCTCAAGCGGAAGAATGTCGTAGTTTTGGATATTTGTCTTAATATAATGCCTGGCCTGCAAATATCGGAAGAAGTGTGAGTGGGGCAGATTATATTTTTCTTTCAGTAGACTGAATGATGCAAATTTGTTATCAATATACATGTCCTTAATTAACACCAGCCCCTTTTCCTCCCAGTCATGATAAACTTTATCCTGCCAGGGGGGCAGGAAACTATGGTTAAAACATAATGGTGTCTGTACAGACGTCTTTGGTAATGCAAGGAAACTCCTGATTTGGTTCAGAATTCTTATTTCATGTTTTAACACAAAGCTCAGGCTTCGGTAGGTTTCAGGCTTTTCAAGGTAGGCAAACAATAGAGCTGGCAAGGAGGAGTTATTTGCCAGTTTAGATTCCATCTTGACCCACAGCGGAGCAGTAGTTGCCGGGTTACCAGCGAGCTCATGCTGCCAGAACATTAGTGCTCTGATGTTGGCCGCCCAATAATAATGTTTAAATACAGGTAGTCCCAGCCCTCCCTTCCCCCTCGGCCCTTGCAAATGCACTCTAGAAATCCTAGCATTTTTCCCATTCCATATATAGGAATGAATGATTGAGTCTAGTTCTTTAAAGAAGGCTGCTGTAAGGTAGATAGGAAGGTTTTGACATAGGTATAGGAACCTAGGTAGGGAAATCATTTTAACTGAGTTGATGCGTCCGATCATTGACAAAGGCAAAGTTTTCCAGTATTCGATGTTTAGTTTTAATCCGGAAATAAACTTTGTAAAATTTAGTTTAAATATATGTTTTGGGTCTTTGGGCACAATAACGCCTAGATAGGTAAGATGGTTTTCAACTACTTTGAATGGGACATTTTGTAAAAATCCTAATGGGTATGTGTTGGAAAGAGGCATTAACTCGCTCTTTGACCAACTGATTGAGTATCCAGAGATCTTACTAAAAGATGTAATCAGGTCGAGGAGAAAGGGGACCGATTTCACTGTGTCATATAAATATAAGATCACATCGTCAGCGTACAAACTAATGGTTGTTTCAACGCCGGCGACATGAAGGCCTTCGATATGCGGGTGTGCCCTAATTGCCACAGCAAGTGGCTCCAAAGCAATAGCGAAAAGCGCTGGTGACAGTGGGCAGCCCTGCTGAACTGAGCGCTGCAAGTGAAATGGAGCTGATCGATCACTATTTGTCAGGATGGAGCACATAGGTTCTAGATAAATCAGTTTTACCCATGAGATGAAAGTCTCGCCGAAACCAAATCTGCGCAATGATTCGAACATATATGGCCATTCAACCTGGTCAAAGGCTTTATGTGCATCAAGGGCCAGAATAGAGGCATTAGTATTTTTATGGTCAAGATATATAGTATTAAGTAATCGTCTTACATTGAAAAAAGACATTCTGCCGGGGATAAACCCAGTCTGATCAGGATGGATGATAGATGCTAAACATTTATTCAGTCTAGTGGCCAAGATTTTAGTGATTATCTTACGGTCAACATTTTGCAGTGCAATCGGTCGAAAGTTGGCAGGATCAGTTTTATCCCTCTCCTTTTTAAGAAAAAGGGAAATGTTAGCCTCATATAGAGTTTTGGGCAGTTTTCCATCCTTCTTTGATGCAGACATCATTCTAAACAAGAGTGGTGCAAGAATGTCACAGAATTTCTTATAAAAATCCGACCCAAAACCATCAGGCCCGGCAACTTTGCCAGATGGAAGTGATTTTATAGCGTCTATAACCTCTCGAAGCGTCAGGTCAGACTCAAGGTGGTCTCTGTCAGATTTATTTAATTTAGGCAAAAGGAGTGAATCAAAGAAATTATTAAAATCTGATTGTGTTGCATTATTATCGGACGAGTACAGCATGGCGTAAAATTCTCTGAATCTGCTGTTTATGTCAGCAAAGTTGGTTAAGAGCGTGCCGTTTTTTTACTTAATATTATAGATGGATCTTGTGGCTTGGGCACACTTAAGCTACAGCGCTAGTAGTTGACCTGGCTTATCTCCAAGCTCAAAATTTTTTTGTCGTAGTTTGCAAAGTAAATTACTAATCTGGCTGCTCATAATTCCATTATATTCATATCTCAGTTTAAGTATTTCTTTATAGTCATTTGGTGATACAGAGATTTGATACTTTCTTTCTAAATTGGAGAGGGCACAGGTGATTTCAGACAGACGTTTCTCTCTTTTTTTTTAAGGGCTGAGGTATATGAGATTATTTCGCCACGCATAACTGTCTTTAATGCTTCCCATAGAATGGAATCTGATACTTCACCGTTATCGTTTATGTCTATAAAATCTTTTAATTTAGAGGTTATGTTTTTAATAAAGTTATCATCATTGAGAAGGTTTGCGTTAAATCGCCAGGAATAAGCCTGCCTGGGAAGGGAGAGATCTAATGACATGGCCAGGGGGGAATGATCAGAAATGAGAATGTTATGATATTTAGAGTCAGCAATTTGAGAGGTGAGATTGTTACTTATTAGAAAGTAGTCAATCCTGGTATAAGTTTTGTGTACATGAGAGTAAAATGAATAATCTCTACCCGTAGGGTGCTGAGCCCTCCAAATATCAACCATATTCCTAGTTTTGATAAGATTATTTAAAAGTTCGGTGGACGCCAGTTCTATTGCTGGTCGTTTAGAGGATCTGTCAAGAAAGGGGTCAAGATAACAGTTCAAGTCCCCCGCTATTATTACGTTTGAACTGCTGTCATCTGGAATCAGGTCAAAAATTTTCCTAAAAAACCTGGGATCATCTGAGTTTGGACCGTATACACTAAGAAGAGTTAGTGGTTTTGAGTTTATGGTGCCTGTCACCATCAAGTACCTGCCCATTGGGTCGTTAATGACAGACGTTACCTGAAATGGGATATTCTTTCTTAATAATATGGCCACACCGCGAGCTCGTGAAGTGAATGGTGATTGGTATATTTGTGACACCCAGCTGCACTTCAGTCTGTGTTGTGCATCTTTTTTAATATGGGTCTCCTGCAGGAAAATAATGTCTGCAGCCAAGGATTTAAGATGTTTAAAAACCTTCCCCCTCTTTATTGCAGTGCCAAGACCTTTCACATTCCATGTCACCAGCTGCAGAGGTCTCCCCCCTTTCTGCCCGCCATAAGAAACATTAGTCATCGTAAAAGTACATTTTCAAAGTTAGCAGTTTCAGCGCCGTGTGGTGTAAACAAGTAAAGCAAGTGCATCTGGGTAAAAAGAAACATACAAATAACACACACCCCAGTTCCCCCCCCCTCCCCCCCACCCCACCTGAG
>JBBPBX010011697.1:12977-23049 GCA_038048925.1 Garcialebias charrua
CACCCCCCTTCCTCCCTCCAGCGTCAGCTGAGCGCGACGCATATCTCCCCCCTATGAACTAATCAGGGGCTGCCGGACAGATAGCGAACTGAGCTCAATCAGGTCACGGCTCCCTCCACCACAACAGTCATTTCACTGAGAGCTGGTCAGACAATTATACCAGAATCTTTCAAATGCATTCAGAACTGGTTATATTGTCATTAGGAACTATAGTTCTTCAACAGAACCACAAGAAAGTAGCAAACATGCTCACTAGACCTATTCAGTCGTGCTTCCCTTCCACCGCTGGTGAGCCGCTTCTGCTCGAGCCGGGTCGGTGAACACCTCCGGGGTAGATCCATCCTGCCAGTGTACCTGCAGCCGGGCCGGGTAGCGCAGCTGAAACTTGATTCCATCCCCTTTCAAGACATGCATAACGTTCTGAAAAGAGCGGCGCTGGCTCATTACTTCGCTGGTGTAGTCTGGAAAAATCCAAACTTTATTCCCCTTGTACTCCATCTGCTGCGTTCTGACAAGGCATAAGATTAGCTCTTTGCTCTGAAAATGATGTATTCGGGCGATGATGGTGCGTGGTTTCTCACCCGCCACAGGTTTGGGCCACAAAGAGCGATGTGCGCGGTCGACCTTCAGTTCATGTGGGAAATGTTGTTTACCCAGCAGCTCTGGGATGAGCCCAGAGACAAACTCAGTAGGCCTCCCCTCTTCTGAGTTTTCTTTAATGCCGACAATTTTGATGTTGTGTCTGCGGGAACGAGCCTCCAGATCCTGTAGTTTGGTTTGCTGCTGGGTTACAAGTTTAGCAAGCCCCTCACATTTCGCTTCAAGCTCTCCCAGACGCTCCTCGTGAGCCTTGGTTGCCGATTCTTGGCCGACCATACGGTTCTGCAAGTCTGTTTGTGTAGCGAGGACGGCTTCGAACTTAGCTTCAAACTTAGCTTCAAACTTAGCTTCAAAAGCATCAAAGCGCTTGTCCAACTTCTCAAGAAATGATGCCGACATGCTTTTGCATATTTCCTGGCACAAATCAAGCATTTGGGTTTTATCAGCTAAAGCAGAGTCTCTGAGTTCGCCCACGGTCTCGTCTGTGCAGCCGCTACTCACATTAGCATTAGCCTCGCTAGCGGTAGCATTAGCGCCGTCGATGTATCCATCCAAAGTCGTGTTTTTTCCAGAAATTGCTTTCTTCGGCGTAGGGGTGGGCGATATATCGAATATACTCGATGTATCGCGATATTTTAAATGTACGATGGTTAAAAGGGCTATATCGTGTATATCGAGGATCCTCCTGCTGTCGCGCGGGCTCCCACTCGCCCCCCTCCTTCCTGCAGGCTGCAGGAGGACGGAGCTTCGGAGACCTTCAGCACAAGTGAACACGGCAGATATGAAGAGCGCTGCCAGCTGCTGAGGGGGAAAAACAATGTTCTTTCTGTCAGATGAGGGCATAAAAAATATTTTTGTAGACTATGCTGAAAATAATCCAGACGAAGGGTCGGAACTACAAATCTTTTTCACCATTTAAACAGCGGAGTGGAGCATGAACGGCAGAACCGAGTGCTTTTCCAGCCTGCTGCTTCATTAAAACAAACCACGGGTCTGAGCTCATTTAGTCGTGCATGCACCGCAGAGAGAGGTGGAGACATTAATAAATCAGCAGTTTATCATGTCGCCAAAGAAACTGGTCCTTAGCGGCTAACAAGATGGCTAACGCTTTAGCCGTCGTCTTCCACAGCTGAGACTGACCGTGTTTTTAGCGATATATAATAAACAGCTGATTTAATAATGTCTCCACCTCTCTGTTCACGTTTCTGAGTGGAGGCTGTCGTGTTTTTACACAAGGATTCAATGCGACACTTTGTAGAGCAACTTAGAGAACGTCTTCGTGAACCCGGAAACAACCCCCTGACCCTTTCACAATAAAACCGGATACAGTACACAGAGGCTCACATTTACTGCAGTACACAATACCTGTGATAAATCTGTTCTTGTTCAGAGGTTTTGCAGACATTGCCTGAACTTGGCACAGTTTGAAACTTGTGCACATTTTGTGGTTTGTTGTTAAAAATTACCAGCACATGCAAATAGTTGAGAGTTTTTACCTGTGACTGTTCTGGGTCAGTAAATTTTATGGCCACCGTTTACACTTGTTTTTGTATTTTAAAGGCCTTAAATGTTTTGATTTAACATTTTTTTTAAAAGCACAAGAGCACCTTTTTAAGTTTAAATTATTTATTCTTCCTTTTTGCTTGAAGTACTTTTTTATGTGTGCAATTGATGGTTAAAATAAAATATTTAAGTTTGTTCAAATTTAGTGCTGAAATTTTTTAATCAATTTTGAATCATTTTTTCATTGATTTTGGAGATATCGTGATATATATCGTGTATCGTGATATAGCCAAAAAATATCGCGATATAATATTTTCCTCATATCGCCCAGCCCTACTTCGGCGGCATTCTGCCCGGTGATTAGCCAAAGATTTAGCGTCAAAAGAGTACAGCTCCCAGATGCTTTTATCGTGGTATTTTTAGTAGTTTAGTTGTCGTCGTGGTGGAGAGCACAAGCAAACACGTCTACATCTTGCACCTGCGCACTAGCGCCCCGACTTTGCCCACTTTTTTTTTTAACATATAAAGTTAGAAAGACCCCAACGGCTGCAGCCGAGCGACCACAGCTGAAGCCAGCTGGTTGTCCTGCTCGAGCTGTCAATCATTTCAGTAGGCGTGTCAGCAAGTGACCAATCAGCGACCTCAGTTTGTCCTGCTTCGCGCGCAGCTGATAAAATTACAACAAGGATTTGGAGCGAAAACGCGAGCATTTAACATGAGAAAGAAAGCAGAGCTCTGCCAGTGAACACGTGCGCACAGAATGCGCACGTAGAGTGGCGTATAGGGAGGATGCTCAGCTTTGCCGGAGCCTTTAAGTTGATGAGCCACACGATGAAGATCTGGGAGAGAGTTGTGGAAGCAAGACTTAGACAAGAGGTGACTATCTGTGAGCAGCAGTATGGTTTCATGCCAAGAAAGAGCACCACAGATGCCATCTTTGCTTTGAGGATGCTGATGAAGTACAGAGAGGGTCAGAAAGAACTCCATTTTGTCTTTGTGGATTTAGAAAAAGCATACGACCGAGTGCCAAGAGAGGAGGTGAAATAAGAGTTGTGTTGTTTGTGAGGAATCTCCAGCAGCATTCACACACATAACATGGTAAAACAAAAGTAACTGAAAAAGTTTCTTTGTTATGAGTCACAGCTTAGTCTCGTCTAAAACTGTTCAGTGATTTAAATTTAAATAGTAAGACTAAAATTTTAGGAAATACACATTCATTCTTTCCTGTGTGACTAAAAGGAGCTGGCTTAGCTTAGCGCGTGGTAACGCTGAGCGTAGAGACATCTGGTTACAGTAGAGAGAAACAGATTGTTAAGCAGGTGACCAAAATCCAACGATTTAATCTATGACTGTTGACAGATAAAGTTAAAATACAGTAAGTGTGTTTAAAAGCAAAACTTATTTGTCCATAGCATGATCCATCATCACCTATTAACTGTCAACAACGCTTTGTGAAATTCAGACTCCAGCTTGCTGTGTGTAGACCTATCACTGTGTACATATGACAGATGTAAACCACATGTTGACGTGTGTGTTGTGTCATTAGTTCAAAAATACAGAAAAATATGGTCTTGAGACAGAGACATGGACAAAAAGACAGGAGACAGAACTGGAAGTGGCAGAAATGAAGATGTTGATGTTCTCCTTAGGAGTGACATTGATGGATAAGATAAGGAATGAGATCATCAGAGGCACAGCACAGGTTGAACAACTGGGAGATAAAGTTAGAGAGGCCAGTCTGAGGTGGTTTGGACATGTTCAGAGGAGGGACAGTGGTTTGGACATGTCCAGAGGAGGGACAGTGGTTTGGACATGTCCAGAGGCGGGACGGTGGGTATATTGGTAGAAGGATATTAGAAATGCAGCTGCCAGGAAAAAGACAAAGAGGAGATACACTACATTGCCAAAAGTATCTGCTCACCCATCCAAATGATCGGAATCAGGTGTTCCAATCATTTCCACGGCCACAGGTGTATAAAATGAAGCACATAGGCATGCAAACTGTTTTTACAAACATTTGTGAAAGAATGGGTCGCTCTTGGGAGCTCAGTGAATTCCATCGTGGAACTGATAGGATGCCACCTATGCATCAAATCCAGTCGTGAAATTTCCTCACTCCTAAATATTCCACAGTCAACTGTCAGCTGTATTAGCACTTTGAGATTTTCATTAATGAAAAGTGCGTTATAAATTGAATTCATTATTATTATTATTATGTATTATAAGAAAATGGAAGTGTTTGGGAATAACAGCAACTCTGCCACGACGTGGTAGGCCACGTAAACTGACGGAGCAAGGTCAGCAGATGCTGAAGTGCATAGTGTGAAGAGGTCGTCAACTTTCTGCAGAGTCAATCACTGCAGACCTCCAAACCTCATGTGGCCTTCAGATTAGCTCAAGAACAGTGCACAGAGAGTGTTACGACCATAAACAGCCAAAACATATAAAGTGGACACTGGACACAGAAAAGAATTAACACAAATTTTATTGAACCTAAAATAAAGCACTCCAGGCTGGCAAGGTCCTCCTAGGCTTCTCCCACCAGGACTGGAGCGTCCTCGTCTGGTTCAGCATCCAAAAGAAAAACTAAATAATAAAAAGTTCAAAGAAATTGTGGATCGGTGAGTCTGGTCAAAAAGAATAAAACGCCACCCAGGCAAACCCAACCCTGTACAGGACCGTCGTGTCTCCCCAGGCAACGATCTACCTTACAAAAGTCCCTCTACACAAACAAAAGGCGAAAACTAGACTACCAACACTCACACAGTCAAAAGTACAAAAAAACGCAGAAAAGGGGAACAGTCTCTCTCACTGTTCACCTTAGCTGTCCCCCTCCTGGACAGCTGCACAAACGCTTCTCTCAGTGTCCCCAAAAAATGAATCAGTCAGACTACAGCGGTCCAAGCTCGCACACCCGTTTAGGATAGAGTCCAACAAAAACACCCAAAGTGTCTCAACACTCACAGCTCTATTTAAGCAACCAATTTTTAGGCCTTAAGAGCACACACCAGTTTACCCTAACTCCAACAGGAGCAGGTCAACAACAACCAGGGAGAGGTGGAGATCTCCCAGAGTTACTTAACACAGCCCAGTGGCTGTTCTCAACAAACAGTTACCTGAAAGTGTCTTCTCAACAGTTCCAGTGAATCTCAGCTGACTTCTCACACTTTCTAACTGGTTTTAATAAACCACCACTCGTTCACCAAGCCTTATTTGTTACAACGAGCCTCCACTAGCTTACACTAGCTTTCACTACACACAACTCTAGTAAACACTAGAGCTGCCACATGAGCAACCTTTGCTCCCACATGTACTGTTTAAACAGCACCACATGTCAAGAGCTTTAGACTCAACACAAACTCCCTTCCAGGAGTACTCACCAAATGGCCAAAGGTGGACGGAGAGCACCCTTGGACCCAACAATCTGTTTCATAGATCACTCCACAGAAGCTCTGCTTCTCTTCAAACATCTGCTTCATGCAGCAAACCTCCGTTTGTTTAGACAAACCTCTGTGCCTCATAGTTCTCAGCTTCAGACTTAAGAAGGGAGCTGTAGCAGGTGGTAGCAGCATCAACAACCAATTAAGCCTAATTAGATAGGTGCTGAGTAAAAAAAAGGTGAGTTCTTCATTGAACCAGTAGGCTGTAGCAGGTTGCAGCCAAGATAAATAAAAACATGGATGTTTAAACATCTAAAAACCCCAGGGTGCATAACACAAGATTTTTGTATGGGGTGATGTAGAGATGTCGCCAAGAACATCGCACGTGACCCATACAAAATACTGAGGTTAAATATAGCGGCCCCTATTCCTCAAATGGACTAAAAAACATTAAAAACATTAACTAGTCCACCAAACCGCTAACATAAACATCCTACAGTCACACTCAAAATGTTTGGAAGCCAAACAGGCGACGCTTGTCTGGGTCTACCCTGTAAGACTTTTGTTTAGCACCAAACACCAAACAAATACCAACATCATGTTTAATGATGTCAGTGTAAGATTGGATATTTGTCATGACAGTCAGGGGAAATCTGTTCTCATTTTCTGCACTGGACAGCATCCTTGCGTCAGTTGCAACAGCTCTGATCTCAGCCACACTGTAAGCACAGAGACAGTTAGACACAGAATCATGTACGATGTGCTCAGTGTAAGGTTGCAGCACCTCATATTTCACAGACAGTAAAAATGCATTTTCTGTTGCACTTTTAGTCATCAGTTGCATATTGTCCATCAACACTCTATCATTGGCCCTCATTCACGAAAATGTTCGTATTTTTATCCTAAATTTCTCCTACTTTTGTTCGTACGAAGCGTTCGTACGAACATGCCACGTCAGATTCAACAAAGTCTTCTATCCTGAGGAAACGTGTGTAAATGGGTTGCGTAAATATGATGAATCCCACCTGTTCTAAACAGCTGCGCGTGCACGCGGAGAGGTCATTTACATAATTCCCACCCCTCAAAACACCATATAAGGCTACGTTTCCTGCCTCGGAGGCAAAACGTGTTCGTGCATAAAATGACAGCGAAAAGTAAAAAAGGAGAACTCTACCGGTGCGGAGATTGAAGTTCTGCTCTCCTTGATCGAGAAAAGTAAATCTGTCCTTATTAGCAGCGTCACTCATGGGAGTAAATGACCAACTAATGCCAAAGAATGTTTGTTTATAATAAATGTGGACCTTAAAATATACACGTGTACTGGTGGCTAACTGGTTAAAACATTGCACTGTTATCGAGATTTCGTGGGTTCGATTCCCACAAGGTATGCCTATTTTTTTTCCTTCCTTCTTTAGATTATTTATTCATTCCAGATTAAAAAGACTTTATGCTTCATTTCTTGTTGTATTGTAAATAGTTTTCTTGTGTTTTTTAAATCTGGAATGAATTAAAAGGAGAAAAAAAAACGTTGTCCCATGTGGGACTCGAACCCATAAAGTTCGGCACTGCGACGCAACGCTTTACTGATTGAGCTATTTGACAGCTATGATTGCAATAGGAGGAGGTAAACCTAAAGTCTGCGTTACCGAAGTCTGCGTTACCGAGACAAATTAAACTTAAATTAATTCATAATTTAAGTTGGTTTTAGTTTGAGATCTTCATATTAATATTGTAGTGTTAGAAAACGGCATTGATAACAAATTGATTTTAATTTAAATACTTTAATCCGTTAGTCATTATTACATTTAAAAATATAATTCGACTTCAAACAGAACCTATTGTCAAGACCAATTGTGGTGCGTGACTTTTTTAAACTCTAAATATTTTCTAAATAACGAAATATGAAGTTATTAGTGGAGAAATTCCGTCTGGATGACAGCAGACTGACGCTCCTAAAATATACGACAGGTCCGGACCACTCGTAAATTTTGTTCGTATCTGAAAAAAATCGTAGGATACGAAAACATTGTTGAATGCGCAAATGATCCTAAATCACTCGTACGCACAGTTTAAGAACAAATCTGTGCGTACGAACGGTTCGTGAATGAGGGCCATTGTTTCCTGTAGTGGCTGGAACACAAAGAAACAGGAGAACTTGTCACGTGGGGCTTCACCTCTTTTGATTTCTTCAGGTCCTCACGTTCTTCACGTCCTGACTTAGATGAGAGTTGTTCAGTTTTATATAACAATCAAAAACTGTCACTAAAGTCAACATCATCAACTTTCACAACTCCGTCATTGTTTTCTACAGGAGCTACAGAAGAATACAAAGAAACAGGAGGAACTGTTTCTTCTGGATCCTCCTCAGTTAAGCTCACTGGGATTTCCTCTGCTTCAGAACTGAATAAAAAACAGTCACACAGTTCAATGTCATGTTCATTCAGCTCATCAAAGTTCTTCAAATCCCCATCTTGCTTAACTGGAGTCTGTTCAGGTTCAGTTTCGTGTTTAATTTCATGAAATAAAAAGAAACTGTCATCCAAATTGATGTCATCCTCAATCTTCTCCTCCTCTAGTTGATGTTCCTGAGGCGCCACCTCCTCTAGAAGTGTGAGAGGCTCACCTTCTTGAGCGCAAGGCACCGGTGTCGCATTTAGATGACACATAGTGGAACATGAATGTTGCTTTTCCAGTTGTTCAGCATGGAGCTTTATTTCTCTCTGTGACTCCAATCTTTCTTGTTCCAACTCTCTCAGCAACTCCCGTCTTTCTTGCTCCTGAAGACGTCTCTTCTCTTCCTGAACAGCTTGAAGTCTCTGTCGTTCAATTTGCAGTTCAAGCTGTCGTTCTCTTTGTTTTTCTTTCAAAGCAGCTCGCTCCTGCTCAAAACGTTCTCTTAGAGCAATTTGTTACTGCTCAAGAATAAGTTTTTTCTCTTCAAGCTCTTTTCTCTCCATTGCAATCAAACGTTCTCTTTCCTCATCCTTTTCTCTCAAACGCAGTTGCTCATACATCTCAGGAAAAATCCTAAGTTGGGTTAATTCATAAAGCAGTGCACACCCCAACCATTCGTCATCAGCATATTTTCTAAAGTCAATGTTAAAATGGTTAGCTACACTTAGCTTTTGTTCTCTTGTGCAGTCTGCAAAGACCTGCACTGTGGGCTGTTCAATAAATCTTTTTAAATTGAAAGCCATGTTGTTGAGCAAAACGGTAAACAGTTTTTTAAAACAGCTTACCCAAAACAGCTCACCACCAAATGTCCTGTACACAGAACACAGTGAACCAACAAACAAATGCCCTACTGCCCTTGAATGTGTCACAAGCAACAACAGCACATACACACACACAGCTGATAGTACTCCGTGCAATCAGCACCAAAGAGAAGCTTCATCCAGCTTCCAAATGCTGAAGTCAAGTCCTTCAATAAACATGAGGTGACAAAACTTTAACACATCACGTATTTGACAAGCCCCCAATACACACAAACGGCAGACAACTCTGCTGTTGTCCAACCACATTCAGCACCTTCTTAACACCTGTGGTGCAACAACTGTGCACCGCACAGAACACACAGTAGCACAGTTCAAGGCTATATGTGAGACTAAATGTCACAAACACTGTGTTTTAACAAATCTAGCTCAGCAACGAGCCCCCATTAAATATTTAAGCACCCAAGCTCAAACAATGTCTGTTCAAAAACAGACAACCACCAACATGCATAGCAGTGCACAGAAAAAACACGCAGCTTACTACCGTTTGTACAAACACAAACTAGTACATTCAGTCATTCCCAGATGACTACTGAATCACAGCAAACTAAATTAGCTCGTTCATTCAGATCCAACACAACTCCTAAACTAGCTCGTTCATTCATATCCAGCACAACTCCTAAACTAGCTCGTTCATTAATATCCCAGACAACTACTTAAATCACAACTAACCTAGCTCGTTCGTTCATATCCCGGACGAGCGGCCATTTTACATGTTACGACCGTAAACAGCCAAAACATATAAAGTGGACACTGGACACAGAAAAGAATTAACACAAATTTTATTGAACCTAAAATAAAGCACTCCAGGCTGGCAAGGTCCTCCCAGACTTCTCCCACCAGGACTGGAGCGTCCTGGTGCGACGAATAACTCCACAGAAGCTCTGCTTCTCTTCAAACATCTGCTTCATCCAGTAAACCTCTGTTTGTTTAGACAAACCTCCGTGCCTCACAGTTCTCAGCTTCAGCCTTAAGAAGGGAGTTGTAGCAGGTGGTAGCAGCAGCAACAAATTAAGCCTGATTAGAGAGGTGCGGAGTAAAAAAAAGGTGAGTTCTTCATTGAACCAGCAGGCTGTAGCAGGTTGCAGCCAAGATAAATAAAAACATGGATGTTTAAACATCTAAAACCCCCAGGGTGCATAACAGAGAGCTTCATGGAATGGGTTTCCATGGTCGAGCAGCTGCATCCAAGCCATACATCACCAAGTGCATTGCAAAGCGTCTGATGCAGTGGTGTAAAGCACGCTACCACTGTACTCTAGAGCAGTGTTTCCTAACCCATTTTCCTCAACGACCCCCCTTCTTACTTCCTAGCAA
>JBBPBX010011697.1:23149-55451 GCA_038048925.1 Garcialebias charrua
CCTCACTACTCCCCTCTCCCAAAAGACTCATTAGGCCCGAGCAGCGAAGCGCTGTGAAGGCCTATTGTGATAGCTTTGTTCAGGCCCGAACCTCAATTTTTTCCGCCAAATGAATTGGCCTTTTGGGGGCCTTAACTTATCCCAAAGCTCACCAAATTTGGCGGACGCATCAGGACTGGTGAAAAATTACGTATTTTGGTGGCGTCTAAAAATTGTAACAGAAACGGCGCAAGAGCGACACCTGGAAATTTTCAAAATACCCTTTGCATTAACCTTAGTTGGTTGTAGACGCATGAAATTTGGTACACTTGTCCAATTCCCCAAGATGCACAGAAAACCCTATGGCACCAACGTTAGATGATAAACATGAAAGTGGCCAATTTGGAACACCGTCCCAAATTTCACAACTTTTTGGCAGTTTACAGCCTCCGCATTTGAAGGAACTCCTCCTAGGGATTTCGCTCATTCAGTTTCAAACTTGGCCATTTTCGTCAAAAGGCATGGGGGTCTAAAAGTTATCTAAACGGTTCATTTCGGAGCATGCCGAATGGGCGGGGCCAGACCTCAAAGTTTGACATCTCGCCATGAAAAACGAAACGCTTAAAGCACCTACAGGAAAACTGCCTGAGACATCAAACCTTCAGTGATTGATCCACATCTGGTCCCCTGCAAGACTGAATTGCCAAATCATGACATTACTTAAGCCATGCCCCATGACAACAGGAAGTGTAAAGTTTTACATTGAACGTTCCCTATCTGACCCCTGTTACCTAGTCAGCATGATAGTGTGTCCAGTGACCCAAGACATGTTGGTGTAACTTGCTTTCCAACACTGACAGTTTTGGGTAGAGCATGTGGGTGTCACGACGTGGCGAATTAAAGGGGACCAAAGATGCAAAATTCACTTTTTAATGTTTTTTTTTTACTCAACTTTGGTTATGTACTTCTTAAAGGGGACCACATATAGGTCTTTAAAATTTTTATGTTATGTCTGTGTGCTATCTTGACAATATTAATTCATTTTAATACACAAATTAATTCTTAGATAATCAATTATACCCTTTTTATTTCTGCCATTTTTAACTTTCGTTTTGAACGACCGGTTTCTGATACAAGTTCTGAAGTCCACGCCCTTCAACGATCTGTTTACGCCCTCTGAAACAGCCAGTATCTGTTTTAAAATTAGCTCTTTTTTTATTACTCATTTGACTTACTGTTAGTGCTAGCTTAAGATAACTTACCGAAACCCGTCTGAGCGCGCCGCAATTTGCTGCTCCTTTTAGCATGAGACCACCCGAATCCAATGCTAATGTTAGCTTGTTCCTCTTCCGGTGTTCGCCAGCTCCGCTCGTTGCACGCGGCGATTTTGGGAGTTATCGCTGTTCCAGTCAAGACAACACAAAGTTCACCAAGTGTCTCCCGTAAATTAATCCGTAAGGAGAAGGTCCTCGCTGCTGCGAGGCTGCTGCGAGGCTGCAGCGAGGCTGTACAGTTGAAGCTCCGCTCCATCCGCCAGAAGAGGGTCCCGTTGCCGCCGGTCCCTACGCCGGGGGTCTGCTCGTTTAATTTTTACCGGCTGCGCGTTGGGAGCGATCGCAAATACACTAAAAATTGAACTAAAACATAAAAATAACAATTATACTTTATTTATAAAGCCATTTAAAAAAAACACAGCTGCAACAAAGTGCTGTACACATGAAATTAAGAACATATAAACAAAAGATGAGATGAAATCATGAAAAACAACAGTCATGTGTTTAATACAGAAGTGGGTTGAGCCTAACCAGGGGTTGCTAGGTGAGGGGCTGGACTCAGGTTGTGGTGGGTTGTGGCTGCGGTTGGCTGCGGTTGGCTGCGGTTTGTGACGTCACAAACCGCAGGAAGTGAGGAACGAACCGTTTTTATCACAGACAAATAAATCTACTTAGAGTAAATAAACCACTGGGTGCATTTCTTTGGCCTTAGGACTGTTTTTTATGAAGTACATACCCAAAGTTAAGTAAAAAAAACATTAAAAAGTGAATTTTGCATGTGTGGTCCCCTTTAAAAAAAACAGTCCTAGGGCCAAAAAAATGCACCCAGTGGTATATTTGTGTCTCGTTTTCAAATCCTACGGCTTGTGATGTCACAAGCCGTAGGACAACCGACCCCAACCTGAGTCCAGCCCCTCACCTAGCAACCCCTGGTGATGCTCCACCCACTTCAGTATAAAAAACGTCACGGTTGTTTTTCCTGAGTTCATCTCAGAGTTCGATGTTTTGTTGTTGTTAAAATGCAGTACCGCTAATAACTAATTATCTATCAGTAAAAACGAAAAAACTTATTTACGGGCTCTTAAATCAACCGGACGACTGCTCACGGACCATATCCGTTCAGCGCCGGATGTGGTCCGTGAAAAAAAGCGGTCCCCGCTAGAGAGAGCGTGTATAGCAGTTAGCAGCCAGTGTGTTACTCTGCAGCCTTATTGCTTGTTTTCGAAGAGTCAGACGAAGAGTTTTTAACATGGAGGGTGAACTTATGGATGTTTCTCAGCGGCCTACGCGACGCGTCAGCGCCTCATTTGCCCTGCCCAAAATGGCGTCTGCCTCTGGGTCTGACTCAGGGTCCCCTTTGGAGGGCGGAGTTAATGTAAACAGATTTTTGAAGGGCGTGGCCTTATCATAAACATCTCGTTCAGAACGGAAGTCAGAAAAGGCAGAACTATAAAGGGGATATTTTATTATCTAAGAATTATTTTGTGCATTAAATTGAATGAACATGGTCTGGATAGCCCACAGACATACCATAAAAATGTATAGGACCAATAATTGGTCCACTTTAAGACGTAACGCAGTCGCCATACGTTTGGCTCTAAATTCCACAGGTTTGAACCGAGGTGCACCAAAGTCAGTATGATCGATCATTATCCACCCCTTGAACTGGAATGTAAGATAATTGGCCATTAGCCTCCTCAGCTTCCCCTAGAATATTTTAAAACCTTAGCCCCAAGCCATTTTTTTCACAGATAATTCTGAAACTCGTGAACATCTGTATCTTCTTAGGACTTGTGAAAAAGTCTCTTGGAGCCTTGGTCCAAAGCCAACAGGAAGTCGGCCATTTTGGGTCAAATGGTCATTTTTGTGCGTTTCGAATTACGAATTTTAACAAACTCCTCCTAGGGATTTTGAAGGATTGCCTTCAAACTTGATTAATATGCCCTTAAAGGTATTGTGACTTGATGTTGGAAATTTGCATATTTGTCACAACATATATATCTTATATCATTCAGCTCTGTTCGTTTTTGCAAAATAAATTATAAATACTGTATATTAAAATTTCATTCCAAGTTATGGTAGTTTTTTCTCTGGGACACGCCCCTAAAAATCAGCGCACTTCCGCAAAACGTCATCGTGACGTACATGTGGGCACTGGGTATAAGGCAGAGCCTTGCCCGTTTGTCTGGTGTTTTAACTGCTTGCCATACAGATTCTTTTTCTGAAAGATTGCCTCTTTTTTTGTGTAACTTGAAAAATGCCGTCACGTTGTAGTGCATTTGGATGTTCTAATATCAGCAGTGAACAAGTGAGCATTCACAAATTCCCAAAAGATGAGAAACTTCACCTATAATGGACAAGTACAGAGAAGAGGGACTTATGATGTCCTACCAAAGAGTCGTATGTCTGCAGCGACCATCTTATTGCCGATCAGGTAACGTCTGTAATTTTTTTTATTCAGGGAGGGTTTATTAATGAGAGTTTTGGATGACTTTACTGTCTTAAAATGATAGATCTCAAATGCGATCGGGACTCTGTTAGCTTAGCCCAAGAAAAAAGAAGCCACATCACGAAGCTATCCTCACTTAGCTATTGTGTATGAAATAAACCGTGTCTAAATCACTTTTCAATTGATCGAGTGTCCAATAACTGTATAGGATGAATAATAACCATTCGATTGCTTTAATACATTCATGTACTAACAATAGGTTGTGTTTGTTCGCTGCTAACACACTAGCCGAGATAGCTGCTAACACACTAGCCGAGATACAGGCCACATTGCTATTTATGTATTTTTAAATTATGTCTGCGCGATCAAGTAACATCAGTAAGTTTCTTTATTCAGGGAAGGTTTATTAATGAGAGTTTTGGATGATTTACTGTCTTAAAATGATAGATCTCAGACGCGATCGGGACTCTGTTAGCTCAGCCCAAGAACAAAGAAGCCACATCACGAAGCTATCCTCACTTAGCTACTGTGTATGAAATAAACCGTGTCTAAATCACTTTTCAATAGCCTATATGCCACGGGTTTCCGTTTCAGCACCTCCGCAGTCATTACACAGTCGGCGCACTTCCGGTTAGCGGGAAAGACACGAACATAAATGACTAAATACAATTAATAAAACATCAGCATACACACCAATAACAACTCTATACACATATAAAACCATATAAAATTATGGCGACGTTCCCCCTACGGATAGCCGCGATAAATGTTCGCCGAAACCCCCCCGCGGAACAGCTGTTCCCACCGGTGGGCGGACACAACGGTACTCACGTGTAGTGCCGGTAGCGCGCGGCCGCTTCCCGTTTCGGCTCGTTGTTATGGTAGGCTACTAGGAGCTAACGCTGACAACAGCGGAGGTGGATGGGAACCGGAAGTGGCGGGTAGGTGTTCGATTTTACCGGAAGTACGTCACGCCCCCCCGTGGCATATAGGCTATTGATCGAGTGTCCCATAACTGTATAGGATGAATAATAACCCTTCGATTGCTTTAATACATTCATGTACTAACAATAGGTTGTGTTTGTTCGACATGCTCCGCCATTATTACTTACATGCGCGTTGAGCAGCGGCTACCCACGGGTATGTCACAATGACGTTTTGCGGAAGTGCGCAGATTTTAAGGGGCGTGTCCCAGAGAAGAAACTACCATAACTTGGAATGAAATTTTAATATATTTATAATTTATTTTGCAAAAACGAACAGAGCTGAATGATATAAGATATATATGTTGTGACAAATATGCAAATTTCCAACATCATGTCACAATACCTTTAGCACATTGGAGAGTAAGTTATCAAAAGCTTGCATTTTCGTATATGTTAAAGGGGCGTGGCCAGTCCTCAAAGTTACACTTAACGCCATAAATTTCAAAACGCTATAACTTTTACAGTGAAAGACCAAAATGTACCAAACTTAACATGAGTCATCCCTGTTGGATGCCCGACGAACCTCTGTGGTCATATTCTGATGTCATCAAAGCCCTACCCCCTCAGAACAGGAAGTCACTTTTTTTACTTGGAACAGTCCCTCTCCGACACCCTTGACCTAATCAAGATGATCCTGTGTTAGAAGACATTTAACAAGTTGGTCTGACTTGCTTTAAAGTGCAAACCGTTTTTGCTGCAGGATGTGAGCGTGGCAAATTCAGAAGTGACGCCGTGGCTCTAAATTCCACAGATTTGAACCAAGCTGAACCAAAATCAGTATGATCGATCATTATCCACCTCTTGAACAGGAATCCATGATAATTGTGGGGAGTGGTTGTGCAGAGGTTATAGAGGGTGGGCCTGTGATCGGAAGATCGCCGGTTCAAGCCCCGTTACCGACAACATCAAAATGTGGGCGGAAAAGGTGAAACACCCACACCTGTCTCCACCCTCATTTGTCCCACTCTGGGCCTCTGAGCAAGGCCCTTAACCCCCACCATCTACTCCCTAAAAGAGGTCTCTCTTGAAAATGAGTTCTCGTTTCTCATTGAGACTACCTGTATAAATAAAGGGTAAATAAAATTTTAAAAGGCCAATAGCCTCCACAGCGCCCCCTACATTACTCTTACAGTTATATCTCAGTAATGCTTCATCCGATATGTGCCACATGTTTTGGACGTCGTCAGTGTGCACTTCTACACACATTGGTACTGTATTGGTATTGACTCCAGTGCGCCCTCTAGATTATTCCACCAGTTACAGGTAGTCCCCAACTTACGAGCACATCGACATACGAGGTTCCGGACTTACGAGCTGACTAACGAACAGTAAAGTTGTACAGAACATACAGAAAATACAGCACTGGTATGCTGGTTAGCTAACCGTTTGTAAACAAGTTTCTGAGCATGTTTATGAACTAGTATGTACGTTTGTGTTGAAAAACGAGTGTTCGTAGTAGCGCTAGCATAAATTTTCCGACTTACGACCGAAAATCCGGACTTACGAGCGACACGTGTTTTGGGTTCCGACATACGAGATTTCGTCTTACGAGCACCTCGCAGGAACAGAACTCGCTCGTAAGTCGGGGATCACCTGTATATCAGTGAAATTTAATCCAATATGTACCAGATTTATTGTGCGTCATTAGTGAGCACTTTTAGGCACATTGGTGTTGTTGTTTAACATTTCACTCCAGTGCGCCCCCTAGGTTTTTCCAACAGTTATATCTCAGTGATACATCATCTGATATGTGCCAGATTTATTGTTGTAATCAGTGAGTACCTCTACACACATTGGTATTGTTTAAAGTTTTGCTCCTGTGTGCCCCCTACATTATTCTAACATTTAGATCTCAGTGATACATCATCCGATATGCACCACATTTTTTGGACGTCATCAGTGTGCACTTCTACACACATTGGTATTGTTGTATAACTTTTGACTCCAGTGCGGCCCCTAGATTATTACAACAGTTAGATTTCAGTGAAATGTCATCCAATATGTACCAGCTTTATTGTACGTCATCAGTGAGCACTTCTAGACACGTTGTTGTTGTTTAAAGGTATTGTGACATGATGTTGGAAATTTGCATATTTGTCACAACATATATATCTTATATCATTCATCTCTGTTCGTTTTATCAAAGTAAATTATAAATATATTAAAATTTCATTCCAAGTTATGGTAGTTATTTCTCTAGGACACGCCCCTAAAATTCTGCGCACTTCCGCAAAACCATCATTTGACGTACCCGTGGGGAGCCGCTGCTCAACTCGCATGTAAACAATAATGGCGGAGCTTGTCGACTCAGACGAGTGCAGCATTTCTAGTGTTGATCTAAGCGATTTGTCTTCAGTTTTGGAAGGTCAATATAAGCAGTAGAAGTTTTAATCTTGCTCAAATCATTTTATTGTATACTCTATTAATGGAAAACTTATTAACTTTTACGATTCAGCTTTAAAAAACGTGCAGGGAGCTTCGTGGCTTTGAGCATGTCCGATTGCGTTTGAGATCTATCATTTTAAGACAGTAAATCATCCAAAGCTCTCATTAATAAACCCTCCATGAATAAAAACACATACTGATGTTACTTGATCGCGCCGACATAATTTAAAAATACATAAATAGCACTCCGTGTTGACTGGTATCTAGGCTAATATTGATAGCAGCTATCTGTTTACATGGTCCAGGTTGCGTCTGAAATATATCATTTTAAGACTGTAAATCATCCAAAACTCTCATTAATAGACTCTCCCCAAATAAAAACAAGCAACAGATGTTACCTGATCGCGCCGACATAAATGCGCTACAACGTGACGGCATTTTTCAAGTTACACCCAAAAAAAAAAGAGGCGATCTTTCAGGAAATTAATCCGTATGGAAAGCAGTTAACACACCAAACAAACGGGCAAGGCAGGCTCCGCCTTATGCCCAGTGCCCACGTGTACGTCACATGAAGTTTTGCATAAATTCTCAGATTTCTAGGGGCGTGTCCCAGAGAAAAAATTACCATAAATTGGAATAAAATTTTAATATATTTATAATTTATTTTGCAAAAACGAACAGAGCTGAATGATATAAGATATATATATATGTTGTGACAAATATGCAAATTTCCAACATCATGTCACAATACCTTTAACATTTCACTCCAGTGCGCCCCCTAGATTATTCCAACAGTTATATGTCAGTGATACATCTAACAATCTGCACCAGATTTTTTTTAGCATAATTGGTGAGCAGTGAGCACTTATAGACACATTGATATTGTGGTTTAACATATGACTCCAGTGTGCCGCCTAGATTACGGTAATCCAACAATTATATCTCAGTGACACATCATCCCATATGCACAAGATTTATAGTGCATCATCAGTGAGCACTTCTAGACACATTAATTTTGTGGTTTAACATATGACTCCAGTGTGCTCCCTAGATTAGTCCAAGTTATATATCAGTGAAACATAATCCGATCTGCACCAGATTTGCCGTGTATGATCAGTGAGCACTTCTACACACATTGGTATTGTTCTTAACTTTTGACTCCAGTGCCACACCTAGATTATTCCAACAGTTATATCTCAGTGATGCATCATCAAATTTATGCCAGATTTATTGTGCGTAATCAGTGAGCACTTCTAGAAACATTGGTATTATTGATCCATGACATCACGTAAGCCCTACCCACCTATTATTGGGTGACTTTTTTCCAGCTTTGCCCTGTGTAAAATAAAATACAAAAACTTTATTCGCTAACTGTTGATTACCATACATGACATGCTGAAAAGCATAAAGGAAGTGCTCGTCAAACATTTGCGACAAAACAGGAAGTCACAGTAACTCCTGTCTGGAAGGTCGGACTTCAGCCAAACATGTAAGTCTTGTAGCTGGTCAAGTACGAGACTGATATGGGCAGCAGGTGATTTTGAAGATTTGGGATATGTGAACTCTGGTGGATGTGTGCGGGAATGGAATGAGAGCGTTCACAATTGTGACTGGGAGGAATTGCTGGAGCTCCGACGGTCGCAGGCTATGTTGAAGAGTTGGCAAATGTGCACCCTTGTGAACGGGTGCAGGATAGGCACAAGAGCGTTTGTGATGGCCACTGGGTGGACTAGCTGAAGCTTCCGCGGTTGCCGTAAGGCCATAGCGGCACTTTGCTGCGAGGGCCTCAATGCTGCTTGCAGCTTTAATTAAGATTTTTGTTTTTATCAAAGTGATTTCACCTGCCCTGTTTAACATTTATATGGACGACCTGTCTAAAGAATTGAACCTCTGTAAAACTGGATTTGTGATTGGTGATACCCTGGTTAATCATTTTATGTATGCTGATGACCTGGCTGTCCTCTCGCCCAGCAGTGCTGGTTTTCAACAGTTACTGAATATCTGCTCTTATTATGGGATGAGATTTGATGTGCAGTATAATGCTAAGAAAACGGTTGTGCTAATATGTAGGACTAAAGCAGACAAACAACTCTGTTTCCCTGATTTTATTTTTATTTTTTTTGGTCAGGACAAAAGTTAAATGTTTGCTCCAAAACTAAATATCTGGGTCACTACATCACTGACCAACTATGTGATGATGATGACATTTATCGGCAGTGTCGCATGTTGTACGCCCGGGCAAACACTCTGGGGAGGAAGTTTCACATGTGCACTAATGAGGTAAAAATATGTTTGTTTAAATCTTACTGTACATCCTTGTATGCAGCTCCTTTTTGGTGTAAATTTAAAAAAGCTAGCATGCAGAAGCTTAAGGTTGCTTATACAGTAATGACTCCCTGAGAATTCTACTTAAGAAACCAAGGTTCAGCAGTGCAAGTGAAATGTTCTGTAATGCACGTGTCAGAACGTTTCAGGCACTCATGAGAAATTTGATGTACAAGTTAATGTGTCGTTTGTGCAGCTCCATGAACAGGCTTAATGTAATGTTTTCACATCCCTCTGTCAGTGCGCTAAGATACCAGTCGGCTCTGTGGAATCATTGGTATGCAAGTCTCTTATAAGATTTTATTTTTTATTATATATTTTTTAATTTTTTTTCGGTATGTGTTGTGTGTGTTACGTTTTTATTTTTATTTTTGTGGACCACAAGTGTTGAATAAAGTTGATGATGATGATGATGATGATGATGATGATGATGATGATGATGATGATGACGATGATGATGATGATGAATAAAGTAAATATTATAAGTAATATTATAAGTATTAGTAATATAAGTAAATATAGAATGAAGTCAATAAAAGAATAAAGTAAATACAGTAGTTACAAACTTTTGTTTGTAAAAGGTATAAACTGTTGTACAACAGAAATAACTACCAGAACACTGTTTTGAGAATTACTCAAATAACTTTTCTTTAAAAAAAAACAACCTAAGAACAGAGTAATTCTAAAAACAGTCTTTAAAAATAAAAATTGTAGTTTTGTTCAGTGCTTTAAGTGGAAAAAAATAAGTGCCGGTACCCTCCCTAATGTCATAATAATATGCATACCTGCAAACTCAGAAGGGATGAAAAAGGTGACAAACGTTGCGCCAACCCCCCCGAAAGATTTTGTAATTTTTTAACATGCTTCAGGTAAAAGTCATTTACTAACCTGATTTAATGAGAACATAAATAGGAAAGATTGTGTCAACCAAAAAATTAACAACCAACAACAGCAGCAAGTCAAATACAGCAGAACATTTTGCTAACAATGCGCTGCTCCGAGTCAACAGATGCATTAAAAAACTTAAGACTTATCTCTTCAGACAGGCTTTTGGTTAATTTTGTACATTGATTTTAGAGTTTGTTATGTTTTACCTTTTCTGTATAGTACTTCTGTGATTTTATTTTTCCTTTTGTAAAGCACTTTGTGACTCTCATGTCTGTGAAATGTGCTATATAAATAAAACGTACTTACTTACTAACAGTAAAAACTAGTTTCTTAAATATGCTGAAGATGTTTTGCAAGAAATTTTGAATAAAGTAGATGCCATTTCCTATTTTAACAAGTTGTTAAACATCTATATTTACCTACATGTAAACATGATTCACTAACTATTTTAGAGACATCTAACAAAATAAAGTCAGGTCCTGTGGACAGATTTAAAAAATTGTTGAAATGATTATTGATCATGAATCAGGATATTTTAGAGACACCTCATTCAACTAGTTCAGACATCATCCTGTTTTTAAATTCACTCCTGTGGCTAAAATAATAAAATTAATGTGATACTTTATCACAGTGGCTTTAGGGGTGCAATTGACTGTTATTTTGTTAATAATTTTTATTTAGTTTTATTTGTAACACAACATGCCATTTTACTAAACAATGGTTACTCCACTGCATGTATAAAAATATTAACTTTACCCACACGTTGGAGGAGTTACTTCCGCTTCCCTCGAGCTCCTCTGTTGCGCTGCAGTTTGTTTTTGTTTTTTTACAGATTTCGCTGTCCTGTCGTCTCCTCCCCCTGTCTATCCTGAGGTTGTGATAGGCCAAAATGACGCGCTCCACCAAAGATGGTTTATTATCGTGAAGATGCATTACTCTTTCTTGAAATCCAGTCAGGGGGAAATGATGCATTCTAATCTGCCACAGGTCTTTCAAGTGGAGAAGACGAAAGTTCCGGAACGCACCTTACGCTTAAAAAGAGTCCCGGTACTCTCAGGGTTAAATTTTAGAAGTGGCGGAACTGGGTACCGGTGAGTTCCGGCCCACTTAAAGCACTGGTTTTGTTAAGATATCAAACTCTGGGCATGTACACACAGTTCTAACAAAAGCAAAGACTAATGTGTATATTCATACATACATATATGTATGTACACATACATACACATAAATATGTATAACATAACAGAAAGAGTTAAAAGGGCAGAAAGTTTTTACTTGAAAGTTATATTGACTTGAATTGGATTTTTTTGTAAATTTAATATATGTCTTATCTGTGATAGATAGCTTTTTGAGATCATCAGAGGTACAGCACAGGTTGAACAACTGGGAGATAAAGTTAGAGGCCAGTCTGAGATGGTTTGGACATGTCCAGAGGAGGGACAGTGGTTTGGACATGTCCAGAGGAGGGACAGTGGTTTGGACATGTCCAGAGGAGGGACAGTGGTTTGGACATGTCCAGAGGAGGGACAGTGGTTTGGACATGTCCAGAGGAGGGACAGTGGTTTGGACATGTCCAGAGGAGGGACAGTGGTTTGGACATGTCCAGAGGAGGGACAGTGGTTTGGACATGTCCAGAGGAGGGACAGTGGTTTGGACATGTCCAGAGGAGGGACAGTGGTTTGGACATGTCCAGAGGAGGGACAGTGGGTATATTGGTAGAAGGATATTAGAAATGAAGCTGCCAGAATTGCCAAAAGTATTTGCTCAACCATCCAAATGATCGGAATCAGGTGTTCCAATCACTTCCATGGCCACAGGTGTATAAAATGGAGCACCTAGGCATGCAGACTGATTTTACAAACATTTTTTCAAGTTCACTTTATTAGGTCCCCAAGGGGCAATTCATCTACAACAGGTAGAGGTGGTGAGACATTTGTGAAAGAATGGGTAGTTTTTTAGACATCTCGGTTTGGAAAAATATTTAAGTCTGATCTGAATAATGAGGTAATGGCTAGCCCTAGAAGGACCAAGACCAAAGTGTATTCCTGCCACCCTAAAACAACTTTAATGACAAAAAATAATTACAGATGGCACAGCAGGCTGGAAAATAAAATTTAAACAGCAAAGTTTGTACTGTATACAAACAAGATATATCTATGTATATGTATCTATACAGGTGGTCCCCGACTTACGAGCGCCCTGACCTACGAGCGTCCGACTTTACGAGATTATCATAATTAATAAAAATATTTAAAAAAATATATATATATTTTTTTGTGTTTAAATGTTCTTAATTTCATGTGTACAGCACTTTGTTGCAGCTGTGGTTGTTTTAAATGGCTTTATAAATACGTAAAGTATCATTACTTTTTTTTTTTTAATAATTTCATGCTTTTTTGAACAACTTCCTGCGGGAACCAGGAACCGGAAATACCGCCTCCGCCATTTTACATTCATTAGTTCCAGTCTCGGCACTCGGCAGCCGGCTTTGGGCTAGGTTAGGGCTGTTTCTCCCATAAGAGGATGCCTCATACGGATAAATTAGCTGGAAACACGCATAACTCTGTGAATGTCTCGGACCTGGAGCAGCAGCCACGATCGCTCCGCCGATCGCTCCCACCGCACGAGACCAGTAGCTCATGGTATGAGCTAAGGCTAACATGCTAAAGCGGACCCCACCGGAGCTGCAGATTCGACAGCCGGCTTTGTGCGATCAGGGGTTCCTGGAGCTCGGATTGATGTCGGCCTGGAAGCCGAAGATATCGGGGGACAACGAGCTAACTTGGAATAACAAAGCCGACAGCATTTTTGGAGATGCAGATAAACCGGACTGCCCGGAGCTGCGGATTCGGGGGGGCTAAATGCTAACAGATGCAGCTGAAGGCGGCGCACGTAGACGGCTTTCGGTAAGTTATTAAAACTTTTTCTGTATGAAGTTAGGATACTAACAGTCCTTTCTGTCTGGACTAGACAGTTGCACTGCACTTTGACTGCACATAGAGCGCGCGGAGGGGGAGGGGGGGTACGTGTCTGTCGCGTGACAAATGGAAAAGTACAGTGGCGGAAGGTTACATGAGCACTATTTTCTGTACCCCCACCCCCAAAAAACAAAGGCGGAGAAAAGCACTGTTGTACAGAAAAAACTGTACAGGTATGTGTTTATAGATGAATGTGTGGTGTAATGTGCTAGCTAACTGCTTGTAAATAAAGTGTTGTGCATGTTTAAGGATCAGTATGTACGCTTGTTCAGTCTCATGGTGATAAACGGGTGTGCGCCGCAGCGCTAGCGTCTTTTTTCTGATTTGAGAGCGAAGTTCCGGTTTTACGAGATAGCTACGTGCGGGCCGTTCCGAGGTATGAATTTTCGGTTTACGAGCAACTCATAAGTACGGAACTCGCTCGTAAGTCGGGGACTACCTGTATATAAAATGTATGTGTGTTTATACACTGTGCATATTATTAAAACAGAAACTCAGCAATAACTTCAAATGACCAGTACATTGTGTCTCTGTCAGTCTGTTGGTCACCCTGGACTTGATGTTTGTGACCAGGGTTTGATGTCAGGTGTTTGTCACAGACAACCTAAAGTCTTGATGGACATCAAGTCTGTTGCAGCTTTTGTTTTTACTGACTCAAGAGGCTGAAGGCTGCCTCAGACAGGAAGTAGTGCTGAATAGATAACTCTCATCAGTGTGTTTGGACAGTCTGTGTGCAAGGACTTGTCCTCTGGCAGTCCAAAACCTTTGTATCCATTTTCTTATAAATAGTTTTTTGGATACAGAATCAGCTTGTAGGTCACAAAGTTCATCTTCACAGCCGAGGAGATGTGTGCAGCTGGTGATTAGCAAATAAATAAATAAATCTATCCATCCATCCTCACATGCTTCTTCCTTTTCGGGTCGGGGGTCGCTGGTGCCCATGTCCAGCCATCACTGTGCGAGAGGCAGGGGACACCCTGGACAGGTCCAAGTCCATTTCTAACAGGTGGTTCAGCAGACGTGAGCAGCCGGTGACAGGTTGTCCATCTGAGCTTAACGTGACTTTTTTTAATAGCTGGCCGGTCGGACCTGCCTCCTCCTCAAAAAGTAGATTAACACAGTTTTACAGTATACTGTATTGTGCATTTTTATTCACTTTTCTTTGTGCTATGATTCGTAAAACCACATCAAAGCCTCTTCTCACTCAGGCAGCGCCAGCTGAGAGCGGGACTGACGTTCTAATAAAGCGCTCTCTTAAGACTTAAAGTGACAGTACAGATTTTAGTTTTTAACATACCCTGTAATACGTTAAAGAAAACTCTTCAACCAAAATGAGGGTTCTTCAGTGTTAATCAGGATTTGGTTACATTTCAAACATAATTAAAAATAAAAGCATATTTTCTAAAGTTGTTACACAGACAAATGGATATTTTTTACAACATCTGACCTCTGAGCAGACAAATTGTGCGACCCCCCCTGTGCTTTTTATTGTGCCACCCACCCCCCTCCCAGATGGGGGTCAGGTCCCCCAGGTTGGGAACTATTGGTCTAGAGCAGTGGAGGCGCGTTCTCTGGAGTGACAAATCACACTTCTCTATCTGGCAATCTGATGGACGAGTCTGGGTTTGGAAGTTACCAGGAGAACGGTACTTGTCTGACTTCACTGTGCCAAGTGTAAAGTTTGGTGGAGGGGGGATTAAGGTGTGTGGTTGTTTTTCAGGAGTTAGGCTTGGCCCCTTAGTTCCAGTGAAAGGAACTCTGACGAATTCATCATACCAAGACATTTTGGACAATTCCATGTTACCAACTCTGGAAGAATGGTAAAAATCCCCATAAACACACTCCTAAACCTTGTGGACAGCCTTCCCAGAAGAGTTCAAGCTGTTCTAGCTGCAATGGGTGGACCAACGTCATATTGAACCCTATGGATAAGAAATGGGATGTCACTTAAGCTCATATGTGAGTCAAGGCAAGTGAGCGAATACTTTTGGCTATGTAGTGCAAATGGATGAGGTATAGAGGACATGGAGGTATTTTGGAGTGAGGACAGAGTGAGATGGAGGAGGATGACTTGCTGTGGAAACCCTGAAGAGGGACATGCTGAAAGAAGTAGTCTTCTTTTACTTCATCATTTATTGTGCATTTAGTGAAAACAAGAGGCGAGTGTTCTGTGATGAACCTCCACCGAGCCCAGTCAGACGTTACCAAGAGCCGTCAATATTCTAGCCAGACCAGTACATGCTTGTTCTTTAACTTGAATCATTTGCATGTCTAATGTACGTTCTATTTTAAATGCATTTGTTTCTGTCTTTTTCTGCCTTCAGACCTGCTGAGAAGAAGCTGGTGAAAATAACTCCCCCATTATCTGCTGGAGAAGTATGTGCAACATTTTTCACCCAACAAGCAGAGATTTATTCACGTTACTGAACCAATTGGAACTTAAAGCAAAAATATGTATTTTATATTTGATAACCTCCAAAACATCTTAAGTGAAAAAAAATCTTGAAAACTTTGAAGCTCAGGCTTCACTAAAGACATCTTTTTTATTCATCAGTGTCTGAATGTGATAAAGCTCTGATCATTCTTTGTACAGATCTAGTAGAGTGCTGTGTGAATGAGTAAATGAGGGCACAGATTGTAGTGCAAAGAGCTTTGAGTATCTCTGTAAGAAAGAAAGGCTCTATATAAGTACTGTACAGTCCATTTACCAATTATTACTCTACTTCCAATGTCATAAAACAGTTGATCAGATTCACATGAAGGACCATGCCTTTGAATTTAAATATTTTTCACAATACTCTTTTTGACATGATAAAATACAGCATTGTCCTGATAAATATTACCGGTAATTCAACAACCACCTTCTAAATAAAATTAGGGTTTAAAATGTAAATCAAATAGTCTGGGGCTGAACACCTCAATGTGTAACTGGCTGCTAGACTTCCTGACCGGGAGACCACAGGCAGTACGGGTCGGGAATAACACATCCAGCACCATCACATTGAATACAGGAGCCCCACAAGGATGTGTGCTGAGCCCCCTTCTATTCACCCTGCTAACACACGACTGCACACCATCATACAGCTCCAACCACTTCATCAAGTTTGCGGACGACACAACAGTGGTGGGTCTCATCAGCAACAACGATGAGACGGACTACAGGAACGAGGTGAGCCGCCTGGCCTTGTGGTGCGGACACAACAATCTCACTCTCAACGTGGAGAAGACAAAGGAGATTGTTGTGGACTTCAGGAAGAGGGATGCCCAACATGCCCCTCTGACCATCAACAGCACCACAGTGGAGAGAGTGGACAGCACCAAGTTCCTGGGAGTGCACGTCTCAGAGGACCTGTCCTGGAGCAGGAACACTGCATCACTGGTCAAGAAGGCTCACCAGCGTCTCTACTTTCTCCGCAAGCTGAAAAGGGCTGGAGCTTCAACCCCCATCATGTGCACCTTCTACAGAGGTGCCATAGAAAGTGTCCTGACCAGCTGCATCACTGTGTGGTTTGGTGCATGTACTGCATCCTGCCGCAAGAGCCTCCAGCGCATCGTGAAAGCAGCTGAGAAGATTGTCGGCACCTCCTTCCCCTCACTGCAGGACTTACACAGCAAACGCCTCACTCGGAAAGCCCTCTGCATGGCAGGTGATCCCACACACCCACTACACAGCTGCTTCAGCCTGTTGCCTTCAGGGAGGAGACTGAGGAGTCTCCAGGCTCGAACCAGCAGACTAAATGACAGCTCTGTTCATCAGGCAGTCAGGATGCTAAACTCTCTGCCTGCTCTGCCCTCCCTCCCACTTGTACTGCCTTAATCACAAAAAACTTTCACACATTACCACACAACACAAAGATTTTAACACTGGACTCTGTGTCATCAAACGGGTTATTCACTCAACTCACGGTCATGTGTTCATTCAGTTTGCACTACTTCTTATATTTGCATTTTGCACTAATGTAGATCAGATGAGACGGTAACAAAGTCGATCATCGAACTGCGGCCTACGGTGTCCTGGTGTCAAGAGCACATATGGACACCCTAAAGGGCGAGGCAAAGCTCTGCGCTGGACCGAGCGCCGCGCCACGCGCCTGTGCTGCGCTTGGGGGGTTCACAGCAGAGCACAGCGTGAAGCAGTGTGTGGCTCCAACGTTTTCGCTCCAAATACTTGATGTCATTTGAGCAGAAGCAGGGCGGAGCGTTTAGCTACGGGGACAAATTGAGGTCGCTGATTGGTCATTTGCTGACAGCCTACTGATTTGATTGACAGGTCGGGTCTGAGAACAAGTTCATTCATTCCTCCTCATCGGAGGAGGAAGTGAATGGTGACCGCTTCAAGCGATCACTTGACTTTTGGCAAAAAAACAAAAGAAAAGTCCAGATCAGCGATGAAGAAGAGGAATTTAATTCATTTGTGTGTCACACAAAACAGTCCGCCACCAGGGCAGTTTATTGTGAGACACCGCGCGCGCGTGAGCGGTCGTAAAATTTGAGCTTGGCGCGTTCGCGCGAGCGTTCAAAGGCTTGTGCAAGCGCAGCTCGCACAGCGTGGCGCTGCGTGGCCTCGCGCTCGCGCGGAGCTATGCCTCGCCCTTTATGCTTGAACATGGTGTTTGTTATGGACAATCCATGACGAGCACAGAAGTCCAATAACGGAACACCACTCGGGTTCAGATCAGGGGGGCCGTTCCTCCCAACCACACCTCTCCTGGTCTCACTGTCATTCCCCATGTGAACGTTGGAAGTCCCCAAGTAGAACAAGGGAGTCCCCAGGATGTGCACTCTCTAGTACCCCCTCCAAGGACTCCAAAAAGGGTGGGTAATCTGAGCTGCCATTTGGCACATAAGCACAAACAACAGTCAGAGCTTGTCCCCCCACACATAGGCTGAGGGAGGCTACCCTCTCATTCACCGGGGTGACTCCCAACGTACAGGCACCAAGATGGGGGGCAACAATTATGCCCACTCCTGCTCTGCGCCTTTCACCAGGGGCAACTCCAGAGTGGAAGATTGTCTATCCCCTCTCAAGGAAACTGGTTCCAGAGCCAGAGCCATGCGTTGAGGTGAGTCCGACTATTTCTAGCCGGAACCTCTCAACTTCACACACCAGCCAGAGAGGTGACATTCCATGTCCCAATAGCCAGCTTCTGTAGCCGAGGATCAGACCGCCAGGTTCCCCGCCCTCGGCCACCAGCCATCCCACATTGGACCCGATCCCTTTGGCCCCTCCCACAGGTGGTGAGGGCCATGTCTCCTCTTCGGGCTGTGCCTGGCCGGGTTCCATGGGTAAAAGCCTGGCCACTAGGCGCTCGCCACCGTGCCCCACCTCCAGGCCTGGCTCCAGAGTAGGGCCCCGGTGACCCGCGTCCAGGCGAGGGAACATTGAATACATTAGTTGTACTCATCATTGGGGTCTTTGGGCTGCACTTTGTCTGGTCACTCACCTAGGACCAAGTTAAACCTATAAAAGTTAAAGGGGACCACAGATGCAAAATTCACTTTTTAATGTTTTTGTACTCAACTTTGGGTATTTACTTCATAAAAAAACAGTCCTAAGGCCAAAAAAATGCACCCAGTGGTTTATTTACTATAAGTATATTTATTTATCTTAGATAGAAACGGCCCGATTGCACTTCCTGCGGTTTGTTACGTCACAAACCGCAGCCACAACCCACAGCCACAACCCATCCCAACCTTTGTCCCGCCCCCGTCACCTAGCAACCCCTGGTAATGTTCCACCCACGCGGTTCCTGAGTTCATCTCAGCCTGCACACTAGGTGGCGGTATGCACCTAACAGTTGTTTGCGATCCGCCATAAATCAAATGGAGAAGAAGAAAAATAGTTCATCTCAGCAGAATGGCTCCTAAAGTTAAATGTTGCGTTGTTGGCTGCATTACACAACATGTGTTGATACACACTCTTCCAGTCTCAGAGAGCAGAGATGCGTGGCTTAATTTTATTTTTAATAGCAATGTTCAGGCGACATTACCGTAGAAGAATTACACTTCTTATACGATGAAGGACTACTTTCGTACAACTGCCGGTTTGGTTGAGTGGTTAGCGCGCTCGAACGCCACTCGGGAGACTTGGGTTCGCATCTTGTCCATGATCTTTTTTTTTTCCCCCCCTTTTTTTTTTAAACTCCTGGCGCAGATAATGGAGCACTAAGCAGATTTAAAATTGATAGTTTTCAGATGGGAACAGATGTGTGCATGTTTGTGTGAGTGTGTGTGTGTGTGTTTGTGTGTCGGGCCAGCACGCTCCTCGGAGAAACACAGATAAAAAGATAGCCCCGCTGTGAGTGTGTGTGTGTGCTTTGCTGCATCCAGCTCGCGCGCACAGGCAGAGGGTGGGAGAGTCAGAGGAGACATTACAGAGGAAGAATAAAAAATGACACGACAACTTGTACACTCTGATCTGTCGTGGTCCAGTTCAGCTCAGCTCAGCTCGGCTCTGTGTGGTAGTAACGTGAGTTGACTTCCTCGTCTGCCTTTGGAGGGCGGAGTTAATGCAAGCAGAACTTTGAAGGGCGTGCCACGAGATCTCATTATCATAAACCGGTCGTTCAAAACGAAAGTTAAAAATGGCAGAATTAAAAAGGGTATAATTGATTATCTAAGAATTATTTTGTGTATTAAATTGAATAAACAGTGTCTGGTAACCCCAAAGAAATACCATAAAAATTTTAAAAACATATCTGTGGTCTCCTTTAAACAAAGTGAGTCAGAGTCAGAGTCAGAGAGAATTTATTGTCATTTGCACCGCATGTAGTACATGTGTTGAAAACGAGATTATGTACACAGGGTCCCAGTTACATCCAACAACAAATGCAAGAGAAATACAATAATAACATCTAGGATTAACTAAGAGAGACATCACATCAGCTAGTAATACACTAAGCCCTAATGTAGTAGAAAAACATCATTATAAACAGCAGCACGAACATGAGCAGATGGTCACAGATGAACGCAGCAACAAGAAACAGATCAGTACAGTATCAGTATGATGTGACATTTTGCAGTGTTTATTCTTATTATTTATTTATTCATGAGTCTGACAGCCTCAGGGTAGAAGCTGTTTCTCAGTCTAGTGGTTCTACATTTGATGCTCCTCAACCTCCGTCCCGAGGGGAGTGGTGCAATATGTGAAATGCAATATGAACAACTTTTACATGAGAAATAATAATTAAAAATATTAAAAAATAACTTTGATCAAGACAAAACGGTAAGATTCAATTAAATCTAAATACAGAACGCAGTCAATCTTGACACCTTTTCAAAGATAAAGTGATGTGTGAAAAGATGTTGACCGGTGATTTAAAGATGTTTCTGAACTGAGGCTGAGCTTGGATTCTGCAGCAGTAGAGCTGCTGGTGGACATGTGCAGAACTTAATGGTTGTTGAGCTGCTCAAAGCATTTGTCTGTAGAATAAAATTTGATTTCATAAAAAGCCTCTTGGTTTACCTCAGCAGCTGAAACTGGCTGATGTGTCCTTAACAATCCTGGTGCTCCAACATCTCCTGACAAATGTCCTGCAGCAGTGCTGTGCAGCCCAGACACCCCACCCCCCGTACAGCTCTGTGCTCCCAAACCAGGACATACTTTAAAAATAACTCTTGTCGGATGTTTTATGCTTTTATTGCTGTCATAAATCTGCCATATTATAAATGATCCTACACACCCACTACACAGCTGCTTCAGCCTGTTGCCTTCAGGGAGGAGACTGAGGAGTCTCCAGGCTCGAACCAGCAGACTAAATGACAGCTCTGTTCATCAGGCAGTCAGGATGCTAAACTCTCTGCTGCTCTGCCCTCCCTCCCACTTGTACTGCCTTAATCACAAAAAACTTTCACACATTACCACACAACACAAAGATTTTAACACTGGACTCTGTGTCATCAAACGGGTTATTCACTCAACTCACGGTCATGTGTTCATTCAGTTTGCACTACTTCTTATATTTGCATTTTGCACTAATGTAGATCAGATGAGACGGTAACAAAGTCGATCATCGAACTGCGGCCTACGGTGTCCTGGTGTCAAGAGCACATATGGACACCCTAAAGGGCGAGGCAAAGCTCTGCGCTGGACCGAGCGCCGCGCCACGCGCCTGTGCTGCGCTTGGGGGGTTCACAGCAGAGCACAGCGTGAAGCAGTGTGTGGCTCCAACGTTTTCGCTCCAAATACTTGATGTCATTTGAGCAGAAGCAGGGCGGAGCGTTTAGCTACGGGGACAAATTGAGGTCGCTGATTGGTCATTTGCTGACAGCCTACTGATTTGATTGACAGGTCGGGTCTGAGAACAAGTTCATTCATTCCTCCTCATCGGAGGAGGAAGTGAATGGTGACCGCTTCAAGCGATCACTTGACTTTTGGCAAAAAAACAAAAGAAAAGTCCAGATCAGCGATGAAGAAGAGGAATTTAATTCATTTGTGTGTCACACAAAACAGTCCGCCACCAGGGCAGTTTATTGTGAGACACCGCGCGCGCGTGAGCGGTCGTAAAATTTGAGCTTGGCGCGTTCGCGCGAGCGTTCAAAGGCTTGTGCAAGCGCAGCTCGCACAGCGTGGCGCTGCGTGGCCTCGCGCTCGCGCGGAGCTATGCCTCGCCCTTTATGCTTGAACATGGTGTTTGTTATGGACAATCCATGACGAGCACAGAAGTCCAATAACGGAACACCACTCGGGTTCAGATCAGGGGGGCCGTTCCTCCCAACCACACCTCTCCTGGTCTCACTGTCATTCCCCATGTGAACGTTGGAAGTCCCCAAGTAGAACAAGGGAGTCCCCAGGATGTGCACTCTCTAGTACCCCCTCCAAGGACTCCAAAAAGGGTGGGTAATCTGAGCTGCCATTTGGCACATAAGCACAAACAACAGTCAGAGCTTGTCCCCCCACACATAGGCTGAGGGAGGCTACCCTCTCATTCACCGGGGTGACTCCCAACGTACAGGCACCAAGATGGGGGGCAACAATTATGCCCACTCCTGCTCTGCGCCTTTCACCAGGGGCAACTCCAGAGTGGAAGATTGTCTATCCCCTCTCAAGGAAACTGGTTCCAGAGCCAGAGCCATGCGTTGAGGTGAGTCCGACTATTTCTAGCCGGAACCTCTCAACTTCACACACCAGCCAGAGAGGTGACATTCCATGTCCCAATAGCCAGCTTCTGTAGCCGAGGATCAGACCGCCAGGTTCCCCGCCCTCGGCCACCAGCCATCCCACATTGGACCCGATCCCTTTGGCCCCTCCCACAGGTGGTGAGGGCCATGTCTCCTCTTCGGGCTGTGCCTGGCCGGGTTCCATGGGTAAAAGCCTGGCCACTAGGCGCTCGCCACCGTGCCCCACCTCCAGGCCTGGCTCCAGAGTAGGGCCCCGGTGACCCGCGTCCAGGCGAGGGAACATTGAATACATTAGTTGTACTCATCATTGGGGTCTTTGGGCTGCACTTTGTCTGGTCACTCACCTAGGACCAAGTTAAACCTATAAAAGTTAAAGGGGACCACAGATGCAAAATTCACTTTTTAATGTTTTTGTACTCAACTTTGGGTATTTACTTCATAAAAAAACAGTCCTAAGGCCAAAAAAATGCACCCAGTGGTTTATTTACTATAAGTATATTTATTTATCTTAGATAGAAACGGCCCGATTGCACTTCCTGCGGTTTGTTACGTCACAAACCGCAGCCACAACCCACAGCCACAACCCATCCCAACCTTTGTCCCGCCCCCGTCACCTAGCAACCCCTGGTAATGTTCCACCCACGCGGTTCCTGAGTTCATCTCAGCCTGCACACTAGGTGGCGGTATGCACCTAACAGTTGTTTGCGATCCGCCATAAATCAAATGGAGAAGAAGAAAAATAGTTCATCTCAGCAGAATGGCTCCTAAAGTTAAATGTTGCGTTGTTGGCTGCATTACACAACATGTGTTGATACACACTCTTCCAGTCTCAGAGAGCAGAGATGCGTGGCTTAATTTTATTTTTAATAGCAATGTTCAGGCGACATTACCGTAGAAGAATTACACTTCTTATACGATGAAGGACTACTTTCGTACAACTGCCGGTTTGGTTGAGTGGTTAGCGCGCTCGAACGCCACTCGGGAGACTTGGGTTCGCATCTTGTCCATGATCTTTTTTTTTCCCCCCCCTTTTTTTTTTAAACTCCTGGCGCAGATAATGGAGCACTAAGCAGATTTAAAATTGATAGTTTTCAGATGGGAACAGATGTGTGCATGTTTGTGTGAGTGTGTGTGTGTGTGTTTGTGTGTCGGGCCAGCACGCTCCTCGGAGAAACACAGATAAAAAGATAGCCCCGCTGTGAGTGTGTGTGTGTGCTTTGCTGCATCCAGCTCGCGCGCACAGGCAGAGGGTGGGAGAGTCAGAGGAGACATTACAGAGGAAGAATAAAAAATGACACGACAACTTGTACACTCTGATCTGTCGTGGTCCAGTTCAGCTCAGCTCAGCTCGGCTCTGTGTGGTAGTAACGTGAGTTGACTTCCTCGTCTGCCTTTGGAGGGCGGAGTTAATGCAAGCAGAACTTTGAAGGGCGTGCCACGAGATCTCATTATCATAAACCGGTCGTTCAAAACGAAAGTTAAAAATGGCAGAATTAAAAAGGGTATAATTGATTATCTAAGAATTATTTTGTGTATTAAATTGAATAAACAGTGTCTGGTAACCCCAAAGAAATACCATAAAAAAATTTTAAAAACATATCTGTGGTCTCCTTTAAACAAAGTGAGTCAGAGTCAGAGTCAGAGAGAATTTATTGTCATTTGCACCGCATGTAGTACATGTGTTGAAAACGAGATTATGTACACAGGGTCCCAGTTACATCCAACAACAAATGCAAGAGAAATACAATAATAACATCTAGGATTAACTAAGAGAGACATCACATCAGCTAGTAATACACTAAGCCCTAATGTAGTAGAAAAACATCATTATAAACAGCAGCACGAACATGAGCAGATGGTCACAGATGAACGCAGCAACAAGAAACAGATCAGTACAGTATCAGTATGATGTGACATTTTGCAGTGTTTATTCTTATTATTTATTTATTCATGAGTCTGACAGCCTCAGGGTAGAAGCTGTTTCTCAGTCTAGTGGTTCTACATTTGATGCTCCTCAACCTCCGTCCCGAGGGGAGTGGTGCAATATGTGAAATGCAATATGAACAACTTTTACATGAGAAATAATAATTAAAAATATTAAAAAATAACTTTGATCAAGACAAAACGGTAAGATTCAATTAAATCTAAATACAGAACGCAGTCAATCTTGACACCTTTTCAAAGATAAAGTGATGTGTGAAAAGATGTTGACCGGTGATTTAAAGATGTTTCTGAACTGAGGCTGAGCTTGGATTCTGCAGCAGTAGAGCTGCTGGTGGACATGTGCAGAACTTAATGGTTGTTGAGCTGCTCAAAGCATTTGTCTGTAGAATAAAATTTGATTTCATAAAAAGCCTCTTGGTTTACCTCAGCAGCTGAAACTGGCTGATGTGTCCTTAACAATCCTGGTGCTCCAACATCTCCTGACAAATGTCCTGCAGCAGTGCTGTGCAGCCCAGACACCCCACCCCCCGTACAGCTCTGTGCTCCCAAACCAGGACATACTTTAAAAATAACTCTTGTCGGATGTTTTATGCTTTTATTGCTGTCATAAATCTGCCATATTCAATGTAAATGGGCCTTTTTGACATACATAAATAAAGAAATAAAGAAATCTTTCTTCAATGTCAATGGAGATTACATTTCTACAGAGTAATACCAATTAAATAAAAATATGTCATTCTAAACACGTGACTGTATAATACTCCTCTCTTTTACAGTGACTGTCCTAATGTTAACGGGTGCACACAAAATAATTTTCCAAACATCTCCAAGAGTTTTGTTCAGTCCATAAATAAGGAAGGAATGTGGAACATGTGTAAACCTACTAAGATCAGGTCATCTTCACACAATGAGCTCTTGACCATGAAGTCATCTACCGGTACACGCTTTTTGGAAATCCTTAGTCAGGAACGGGAAACAGGAGGACCCAGCTTGTTCGTCTCAGAGACCCTCTTTACTGGTGTCCACTGGTTTTGGGGGTTCGTCTGCCAGCTCTGGTGTTCCTGCCGCTCAGCTGGAGGCAGTTTTCCTGAAGCCATCATGCCAGGCTCTCCACCTCGTTCATGTAGTTTTTCCTCATGGCCTGACATGAAGCCCAGCAGCGAACAGCCTTGTCAGCAGGGAGGATGCTGTGCTAGAGGCCCATCAGCTTGTTCCTCTGAGCCACAGCGCCAAACAACTCCTCTAATTCACAACAAATACATTCAGCTCACTCTTGTGATGTTGCTGCTGGGTTACATGACACTTTAAAAAAAAATTCACAATATACTTGTATTTAAACATGGATGTAACTTTAGAAGATGTTTAAAGTGTTCTTTTATTTTACTAACAGAGACTACAGAAGAGAGCTGAACGTTTCAACATGCCGGCATCAGCTGACAGCAAGAAAGCCTTGCGTGTGGCGAGGTGAGCTCCCGCTTTCCTTATACATCAGTGGATTTCTTTGATTTACTTCAAAAAACAACTTTTTTCTGAAGTTGTTGATTGTTCCCCATCGCAGAGCAAAATCAAGGAGGTGGAAACACTGTCCATCTGCTCGTGCATGTTGTGAGCATGAGCATTTGAAAAAGAGGGGAAGTACTACCGACTTCCATTTTGGTGTGTGGCTGCATCTCAGAGTAAGAACGGTTCTTTTTGAAAACTGGGCTGCCACGTCTAAACTAAAGATGGCCGTTGCCAAATATAGATGGATACATTGTGAATATGATGACTTGAAAAACAAGCATTGGGCCAACTTCCTTCTTATTGTGTGGCTGCATTTGGGTGTCAGAAAGGTCACTATCAAAAATTAAGATGCTGCATCAAAATGCAAGATGGCCACTGCCACATGTCCTGTAAGGAAACTATGCTTTCTAGTTTATTTTGCTTAAAATTATATTTTCCTCAAATAACGGGGGTGGCCCAAGATTAATTTAAAAACACCCACCTCTGTTCTTCAGGGTAACTCCTATCCTTTTGAATACCTCACACCAAAAACATGGTTTTACTTAAACATTCTCTGTTCAAATCCTTCAGCGATGGGGGACATCACCATACCGCTTTTATTTAAAAGACATGTCAAGAAATGTTTAAAATAAGGTCCATTTCTGTGCTGTTGTTTGTTTTGTTGCCGGGGTGAACAAGGACAACCAGAGCAGAATCCAGAGTCCTGAAATGATGACAGAATGTTTATTCAGCTGGGCTCCTCTAAAAAAATCCATAGAAATTCCTCAGTAGGAGGGTTGGGAGGGGAGCTGAGTGTCGGGTTTACAAAACTTTCCAGGCGTGTTGAGACAAGATGGCCTGTCAAGGCCAGTCAGGGAGCTGAATTCAGATAAACACGATTGTTTTGGGGACAGGCAGAACTTTAATGACATCTACCTTCAGTCTGTGTCGGTCCACTCGCTTCCAAAATGTCCAAATGAAATGACCATACCAATGGAACGTGCCTGAGAATAATCCCCGAGATCTAATCCATTCAGCCAAAAGTCTGGGTGCTCGAGACATGAACCAAGCCGTCATATAAGTCAGGCAGCCTGACCAGGTCCAGATTTGCTGTTGACGACTTCCATGTTTGTTGAAAGTCCAGGAACCAGTTATCATAAATCCAATTATAAATGTGTCCTTAAAATCTGCAGAGGACAGCAAAGATAGACACACCAAGTCTTCAGAGTCAAATGAGAAATCCAGCTGTGTGCATGCCAACAGGGCAAATCAGCTAGCCTAAAGCCTGTCATCTCTTGGAAGAAATGTCATCAGTTGTGTTGAGGGACCAACTGGACAAATTCAAGTCCATAGTTATGATTCAGAAGATTTGTAGAAGAGAGGCTCTAAAACAGTTTCACATACAGGACAGAGCAAAAGCAAAGCAGAGAGGGAGAGGAGGAGACGTCCACCCTCGAGAAAAGCAAGTGTTGTAGTGGTGACTTCAAAATATTTTAATGGTAATATGAGACCAGTTGCATCAGATCAGGGATTCAGTCAGATTTGGTCAAGCTCAACTTAAGCTCCAGTTTGATTAGTGGATCATCCTGAGATCATGAGTGCTTCTCGAGATATGGCTTGAGATGATTTATAATCTGGATAACTCCTAGAAAATTGGTCTGAATTCTATTTTTATGGTGTTTAAATGAGGACTTCTTGACACCATTTGAAAAAGGAAACCTCAGACTATATTTAGTCATTGTGATTTTCCAGCTGTTGTTGAAAATAACTTTGCCAGAGTTCAAGGAAAGTGAGTAAGTTTAGGACCTTTCAGCTCACAATCATTGGTTTGGTTCTGCTCTGAAAAGTGCTTCATAATATTCTGTAGAATTGTTTAACATTTCATTCAAGACACCCATAGAAAAGTGTAAGATGTGAGCAGGTGTTATCCTGACACAACCTTAATTACTTATTCAAGACTACTTCAAGTCAAGTGTAGTAATTGTTTATTTATTCACGGATTCTCTTCTTTTTGGGTTAAACAATATCTTGTGTGACCAGATGAGATATGTAAGTGACGTGAAACGTTATTATATTTGACCCATCAAGGAAATGTGGTCATTTATTTAACAGATCATTAAAATAACATCATACGTGTACACTTTGATTGATTGATTTACTTTCCTATAAATTGACATCAAACAGATGGAAATCACGCGTCCGTAATTCATACTAATCGATGTGTATTTAAGGAACAACAGAATAAAGTTATGAGATCTTAAATAACTTATATCTAAAGGCACTTTTAACTTACGGTAATGTTACTGGCGAAGATATAGATTAAGGAAAAGGAGGAAGAAGGGAAGTTATCTTTTAGTGAGTGTCAACCAGGACATGGCACGCTCTCCGGGCGACGTCGGCTAAACTCCAGGTACGCTTAGTAACATCAAACAGCTCGTGACCTTGTGAAGAGGATCAGTCAAAGCTCCAGTAAGAGAGGGCTTCCAGCCTTAGCGTGTTACCTTCCAGCTTCTCCTGTGTCCGCGTCAATCGGACCGAAGTAGTGGCAGTTCCGCTTGAATTCCAAAATAAAATATTCTTCAAAAGGAATTCTTATTCAAAGGTTTGGGGCTTTTAAGCTCGGTCGGGTTTTAACAGCGGCATTCTGTCAACCCTAGCTGATGACAAAGTCTTTGGCTCATGACTACCGTTCATACAGCTCAGGAGAATCATCACATCTCTATTCAATTCTCCAACAGACTGAAGAGTTCAAGGAAGTTAACGCTTTTAAAGAGAGCTTGACTTCCTGATACTCGGTCCTTCCCGATTGGTTAGTTCAACCAGAAAGTGGGAGGAGGTTAGTGGAAGGTCAGGAAGAAAAAGAGTGTTCGAAAGTAGATGCCAGGTTAGGATATAAACTGATTAAACTGTCTTAACACTTCCAAACAAATACTGAAAGATCATTCTGACCTGTCCTTCGACTTAAACAGAGTCTTTGATTATCAAAATATTGAACATAATAATGATAATACAATAACACAAGGTTATTCTTTGATTATTTGAATTACCGTATTTTTCAGAGTATAGGTCTCACCGGAGTATAGGTCGCATTGTCCAATTATTGCCAAAGAATTGGAAAAATCCATATATAGGTCGCACCTACGTCAAAATGTGGACCGTGTTTAGCTCTGCTGCAAATGTCTCTTCCACAGGAGCGCACAACAAGGCTTTTAAGAAGATTAACACTTAAAAACAATTAATTGTTTGATAAAAATTATAGCAAGTATGTGTCTGAGCTGAACTTTTCAGAGTCAGAGAGTCAGAGTCAGAGTCAGAGAGTCTTTATTGTCATTTGCACCGCATGTGGTACATGTGATGAAAACGAGATTATGTACACGAGGTCCCAGTTACATCCAACAACAAATGAAAGAGAAAAACAGTAATAACATCTAGAATTAACTAAGAAAAACATCAACTAGTAATACACTAAGCCTAATATAGTGGAATAAACAGCAGCACGAACATGAGTTTGTATGAGCAGATGGTCACAGATGAACACAGATGAACACAGCAACAAGAAAACAGATCAGCATCAGTATGATGTGATATTTTGCAGTGTTTATTTTTTATTTTATTTTTATTTATTCATGAGTCTAACAGCCTCAGGGTAGAAGCTGTTCCTCAGTCTAGTGGTTCTACACTTTGATGCTCCTCAACCTCCGTCCTGAGGGGAGTGGGGCAAAGAGTGAGTGTGCTGGGTGAGTGAGGTCTTTCATGATGCAGGTGGCTCTTTTCCTGCATCTGGAGGTGTAAATGTCTGTGATGGTGGGGAGACTGACTCCAACAGACTTCTGTGCAGCCTTCACCACTCTCTGTAGAGCTTTCCTCTCTGCAACTGTGCAGCCTCCATGCCACACGTTGATGCTGGAGCACAGGACGCTCTCCACTGCACACCTGTAGAACGAGGTGAGAACTGGGCTGCTCAGACCAGCTCGTCTCAGCCGTCTGAGGAAGTAGAGTCTCTGATGACCTTTCTTGATCAGGCTGGTGGTGTTGTTGCTCCAGCTGAGGTTATCATTCATGTGTACACCCAAGTATTTGTAGCTGGAGACCACTTCCACTGCAGACCCACCTATTTTCAGTGGGGCATGGGTGTGTTTGTTCCTTCTGAAGTCCACAATCATCTCCTTTGTCTTCTTCACATTCATGTGAAGATTATTCTCTTTGCACCAGCTCTCCAGATGTTCCACCTCCTGTCTGTAGCTGGACTCATCATTGTTTGTGATGCATCCCACCACCGCTGTATCATCTGCAAACTTAACAATATGACAGCCTGGAAGTGTGGCTGTACAATCATATGTGAGCAGAGTGAACAGAAGGGGGCTCAGCACACATCCCTGAGGAGAGCCAGTGCTGAGGGTTATGGTGGAGGAGGAGAAGTTGTGGATCTTCACGGACTGTGGTCTGTCTGTTAAGAAGTCTAGTACCCAGTTACAAATAGAGGGGCTTAGTCCAAGTGTAGATAGTTTGTCTATCAGAGTTTGGGGGATCATGGTGTTGAAGGCAGATGTGAAGTCCACAAAGAGCAGACGCACGTATGAGTCCTTCTGATCCAGGTGGGTGAGAGCAGTGTGGACCACGGAAGAAATGGCGTCCTCTGTTGATCGGTTCTCACGGTATGCGTATTGATGAGGGTCCTCGTTGATGTTGACGGTTGCCTTGATGTGGGACATGACCAGTTTCTCAAAACATTTAGCGACTATCGGGGTGAGGGCCACCGGTCTATAGTCATTTTCTTTGATAAATGAATAATTTTAGCAGGATAAACACCTAAAAATATATATTTGTTAGCTGACATTATTGTTAGAGTGTGTCTCAGTTTAATTTTTGTTAATAAATGATTACAACTCAGCTTATTTTATAAAAAGCCATATACAGTACTGTAGGTCACACCTGAGTATAGGTCGCAGGCCATGAAAAAATGATAAAAAGGTGCAACCTATATTCCGAAAAATATGGTAGAACAAAAATAAAAAGTCTCTTGGTGAGATAATTTGTGTCCTGGATTGAAATTAATGGGACAAACAGTGTTCATGTCCTCTCTTAAAGGTCTTCCAAGAAAGAGGTGTCTCACTGACAGTTTTCAGAGAAAAGAGGTGTATCACTACAAAAGCTTTTTAGTCATGAAATTTTGACAAAATGCATTTATTGCATTTTAACTAGTATTTAGCTATTAAAGAGCAACTCCACACCCTGTGGATCGGTAACTCCTCCTTCCAAAATCTCCCTGAAAATGGGCGTGTCGAGAGACAAGGAGGGGTGGAGGTAGAGTTGTGCTTTTGTTCACGCCTCCACCTGCAACAACCTAAAACAAATTAAACCTCTAGCCAACAACATACACCAAGCAACAACAAAGAATAAACATGTAGATGTATTTATCTATTCCACCCATTCCATCCAAAACCAAAGGCCTAAAAAAATGAAAATGAAAATAAAAATAAAACCGCTTGTCAGGAGTGAAATGCAGCACTTCCATATAAGGTATGCACTTCTCATCTCTGCAGGGGATTGGCTCTGCTTGAACCACCTGTGTGACATCAGAGTGTACAAGACACATCAGAGTGAACAGTCCTGACCAATATGAAAATTAAGGTGCAATAACCTCTGTTCAACCCAAAGGACTACCGTAAACACGTTTTTAGGCCAAAATATTGCCAATTAGCCGATTTACACAGATACGCACAATTATATGAAACTAAACACAGCCATAGTGCTAGATAACATTTTGAACACATTCTAGGGAGTTTATCAGCTAAAAAAAGTTAATTTTGGGTTTAGTTCCTCTTTAAATCTCAATTTACAAGTCTGAAACATATTCTTTGAGTCAATACAACCGGTCACATGTTTATTATATTGTTGACCTTATTTAATTATTTTGCTTGTTTCCTGCAGGTTTGGTTTACCCACTGATGCTTCCAGTCCCTCTCCAGGTGCAGTATCATGTTCTGACCTGTGTTCTAGTCAGAGGCTCTTAAAAGAACAAAAACCTATGTAAAATACATAAAAAATACAAGAAAAGAAAGTTAACCTTTGGGGCTGATATTTGACCCCATTTTTTGGGTTTCCAGAAAACATCTTAATGAAGTGTTTTTGTTTCACGTGAAAATGGTTTGCCTCCAGGGGACATCAGGTGGATTTTCTATAAACTCTTCTGCTAGATTTGATGTAAAATTGACAACTTATTTGTTCTGTTTTTTTTTTATGTCACGATGGTTAATATTTTTATTTCGTTTCACAATGGTTAATTTATTTCATGTGACAAAAGTTAGTACATGTATTTTTATTTCATGTCACAACGGTTAATATTTGACATGTGCTGTAAAATCGTACAGGTGAGTGGTGGGTGTTGATGGTTTCCAGACTGGACATGTAAAATAGAGCCATATTAAACAAGTAGCTACAGATGTATCACTGATCATCTCGTGTCACTGTGAAAAGTTTATTGTTGTTTAC